>JAHRHZ010000144.1:12592179-12605236 GCA_024137785.1 Ginglymostoma cirratum | reverse complement strand
TGATGCTGCTTGACCTGCTGTGTTCATCCAGCCCCATGCTTGTTATCTCCTATAATCTTCTGTCTGCTCTTTAGGGTTATTACATACTGCACTTAACCCCTGCCATAGACATGTAACCTAGAGTTTCCTGGGTGTCCATTTGCATTTGATTGTTATAGCTCCCCCATGGACAGATCTCCACCTTACTTTGGGTTTGTGTTTTTTTAAAGAACTTAATACTGTCGCTTGTCTCATTTGTTAACTATTTTGATGAACTAAACAAAAGAAGGCTTTGGCTTGTGGAGTCAGATGCTGAGTTAACATCATATTTATCATGCTTTTTAAACAGTTTTCCCTACACTATATTTATATTGCTTTGACTTTCTGTATAGCTCAGTCTGCGGCTGCAATCATTGCTTTGTCTATGGTTCTGTATGAGCTTGGGGATCTGTCCTTGATCGGATCGATTCCTTTTTTTGTGACTTCGTGGAATGCTCCAACTTTCACTTGTGTGTACCACAATTTTTAGCCAAGTCTGTGGTTTGACACCTGGCTCTCTCTCTGGTTGTCTTTCAGGATCTGCAGTATGCAACTGTCTACAGTTCTGTCAGTGAGTATGCTGGGGGCAGGGTAAGATACTGGAGCCAGTTCTTTTTGAATGCTGCTGACCTCTGCTATACTTCAACTTTGAGCTTCCAGTAAAAGTGGACCCTCATCCTTTACGATGTCATACATTTCAGATATTGTGTAGTCAAAGCCTCCCAGCAGATTCTTGATTTAACAGCAATTCTACGTAAGGATTTGCCAATGATTCCATCAATTTGAGTTTAAATCTTTGCCCACTAATCTGTTAATGCTTTTGTTCATGTATCTATGTTTCTGTCAACAGTCTGCTCCATTGTTCTGTCCAGGGGCTGTAACCATGGTAATATTTATCACACAGTCAATAGATCTGCAATGATTTCATCTGTGGAGTTGTCAGTATGTCCATTTGTCTGACAACATTTCTCTGAAGCTTTGTCGAAAGATCTTTAAATCATTCTGTCCAATCACGTGGCATTCAAAATGGTTTTCTCCAACATTTGTTCAGTGGTTCTGGTCATAGAGATGCCAGAACATGGGGTTCAGTCCATGACTCACCTCAAGATAATATCTTTGTGGCAGTGATCTCTCCTTGGCTTTGTCAATGGATCCGCTAATTATGCTGTAAATGGTCTTGGCAAAAGAATTTTCAATAGTTTTGTCAAGAGTTCTGTAAATGGCAGAAGCAAAGTTATCAATGTAATACCCCATCCACAATCCCAAGATCTCTTTCTGGTCCCTGGTCAACACCACTCTTGATTTGGCTATCATTTCTTTATAAATCTGTAGTAAACATATAACATTGTGTGTGTCATTCTTTTGCATTTACTTATATTTTATTCTTTATAATTTATTATTCATTCTCCTGCACGCTCTTTGTCTCATTTATCTCTATAAACACAAATCACAGTACGTTATGTGATCTTCAGCATGCTTTTGTTCCCATGCCAATAAATTTCTTAGCACAAAATGATTATAGTGGGGGAGATATCTCCAGGCAGAGATGGCAAAGGACAGTTCTGTTGACAGTAACACATTTGAATCTAAAAGGCCTCCCTGTAAAACTTAACTCTTTTCACAATTTTCAATTTATATAAAATGTTGGTTAGGTAAGCCGTAAAGGAGATATGCTGTACATTTACCAGGATGATGCCAGGAGTGGGAGACTGTAGTTACAAGGAGGGACCCACATGTGGAGGAAAGTACCACATACGGTTGTGGGGAAGCAACATAAGCAGATAAGAAACAAAGGAAAAGAAAGCCAGGCTGTCTCCACCATTGATGCACAGTGGCAGGCAAACGTACTAGCTGCAAGATTCACTTCAGTAACTCACCAAAGCTCCATTGACAGTCCCTTCCAAACCCATAACCTCTACCACCTAGGAGGACAAGGGCAGCTTGGGAACACCACTGTTAAGCTACGACCATCCTGCCTTGGGACTATGTTGTTGTTCCCTCACTGATGCTGAGCCAAAATCATGAAACTCATTTCCTAACATCATTGTGACAGTACCTGCATCACGTGGACTGCAGTGGTTCAAGAAGGCCACTCACCATCACCTTATCAGCAGGACCACATGCACACCAGTGGAGAAGTCAGGAAATTATAGCAGAGTTTTTTTGAAATACGAAGGGTTTGTTACAGTGAATTGGGAAAGATAATTTTCTCTGGGAGAGATTAGTGATGAGGAGAGAATTTTTTTTTCACTTGTGGGATGTGGGTGTTGCTGGCTGGCCAGCATTTCTTGCCCATCCCTAATTGCCCTTTAGAAAGTGGCGGTGAGCTGCCCACTTGAACCGCTGCAATCCATGTGCTGTAGGTTGACTGACAATGCTATTAAGGAGGGAATTCCAGGAATTTGATGCAGCGACAGTGAAGGCACGGTGATATATTTCCAAGTTAAGATGGTAAGTGGCTTAAAGGGAAACTTGCAGGTGGTGGCGTTCCTATGTATCTGCTGCTCTCATCCTTCTCGATGGAAGTGATATTGCACTTGGAATGTTTCGGGCCTGAAGGGTTTAGGCACGAAACGTCAAGTTTTCCTGCTCCTATGATGCTGCTTGACCTGCTGTGTTCATCCAGCCCCATGCTTGTTATCTCGGATTCTCCAGCATCTGCAGTACCTTTTATCTCTATTGCATTTGGAATGTGCTGTCTAAGGATCTTTGGTGAATTTCTGCTGTGCATCTTGTAGCTGGTACATGCTGCTGCTGCTACTGAGCATCAGTGGTGGAGGGAATGGGTGTTTGTGGAGGTGGTGCTATGACGTGGCTGCTTTTTACTGGATGGTGTCAAGTTTCTTGAGTGTTGTTGGAGATGCACTCATCACACTCCTGACTTGTGCCTTGTAGATAGTGGACAGACTCTGGGGAGTCAGGAGGTAAGTTACTCCCTGCAGTATTCCTAGCCTCTGACCTGCTCTCGTAGCAACTGTGTTTACGTGGTGAGTCCAGTTGAGTTTTTTGGTCAAAGGTAACCCCCAGGATGTTGATAGTGGGGGAATTCAGTGATGATAATACCATTGAATGTCAGGGGGTGGTGGTTAGATATGGTCATAGCCTGGCATTTGTGTGGCATGAATGTTACTAGCCAGCCAGTTACTTGTCAGCCTAAGTTCAGACTGTATTACGTTTGAACATGGACTGATTTAGTATCTGTGGAGCCATGAATGGTGCTGCACATTGTGCAATTATCAATGAGCATCACCACTTCAGACCTAATGATGGAGGGAAGGTCATTGATGAGCAGCTGAATATGGTTGGGCTGAGGACACCACCCTCCTGAGGCACTCCTGCAGAAATGTTCTAGAGCTGAAATGACAACAACCACGACCATCTTTCTGTGTGCTAGGTATGACTCCAGCTAGTGGAGAATTTCCCCCCTGATTCCCATTTAGCTAGGGTTCCTTGATGCCACGCTGGGTCAAAAGCGGCCTTGGTGTCAAGGACTTTCACTCCTATCTTGCCTCTGAAATTCAACGCTTTTGTCCATGTTTGAACTAAGGCAGTAATGAGGTCAGGAACCCAAACTGGGTGTCACTGAGCAGGTTATTGCTGAGCAGGTGCTGCTTGATAGCACTGTTGATGACACCTTCCATCACTTTATTAATGATTGAGAGTAGACTGATGGGATAGTAATTGGCCAGGTTGGATTTGTCGTGCATTCAGTGTACAAGACATACCTGGGCAGTTTTTCACAATGCTGGGTAGATGCTGGTGTTGTAACTGTATTGAAATAGCTTAGCTAGGGGAGTGGCAAGCTCTGGAGCACACGTCTTCAATACTATTGCCTGAAAGTTTTTCTCCTTTATTTATTCATGGGATGAGGGCATCACTGACTAGGCCAGCATTTAATGCCCATATCTAATTGCCCAGAGGGCGGTTACAAGTCAACCACATTGCTGTTGGTCTGGAGTCACGTAGGCCAGACCAGGTAAGGACAGCAGTTTCCTTCCCTAAAGGGCATTAGTGAACCAGATGAGTTTTTTGACAATCAGCAATGGATGCATGGTTATCATTAGACTATTAATTCTAGATCTTTATTAAATTCAAATTCCACCATCTGCCGTGGCAGGATTTGAACCCACATCCCCAGAACATTATCTGGGTCTCTGGATTAACAGTCCAGCGATAATACCACTAGGCCATTGCATCCCCATGTGCTGTCAGGGCCCATAGCCTTTGCATTGTCCAGTACCTACAACTGTTTCTTCATATCACATGGAGTGAATTGAATTGGCTGAACACTGGTATCTGTGATGCTGGGGACGACTGGTGGAAACTGAGATGGATCATCCACTTGGCACTTCTGGCTGAAGATTGCTGCGAATTCTTCAGCCTTACCTTTTGCACTGATGGTTTGGGACCTGTCATCAGTAGGTTCTTAATTCCAGATTGTTCCTCACTGAATTCTAATTCCATCATCTGCTGCAGTAGGATTTGACCCCTGGTCCCCAGAACCTTAGGTGAGTTTCTGGATTGGTAGTCTAGCAATAATACCACTAGGCATGAAGTCTTCCCCCTGCAAGTTGATGTACAAACTAAGAGGTTTGGGAAAGTTTATTCATATTAGGTTGTTGGAGTTACGTTTTGCCCAGGTAGTGGTTGAGGCAGAGATCACTGCAAACTGAATTTAAAAGGAAATTGAACAGGTATTTGAAGGAAAAGAAAACACAGGATTGTGAGTAGAAAGTTGGGAAAAGGGGTTGATGGGTCTAATGTACTAAATAGTCTCCTGCTGTGGTTCTGCACTCCAGGGACTAGTGACATTTACTTAGCCTACAGTCTGTATTCAAACAGCTCACATCACCAATTCACCATCTCCAAATGCAAACAGATCAGTTGCTCACTGTGTGTACAGGTTTCAGTCTGGAAAGTCTTATTAAAATGCAGCTGGTTACTTTCTATAACCAGGCGCTGGGGAAACATGAGACAGTCAGCTGTCACAGGGAACATTGAGTTAACCTTGACTGGTCTCATTACTTTAAAAACAGTACAACAATAAATTTACTGCAGATGGCTGTCAGAAGCAGAGTGTTATCTCCTCTTTAATATGTACCAAGGCACAAAGAGCATTGTGAGTGGCTGTGATTAGGTTATCATTCTTATTTCTATCCAGGCATCATTCCACTCATTGCACAGATCCTCCCTGGGGCTAACACTCTTCAGTTAGCGTTACTCATTGGCTGAATTATAATCACATCAACAACTCTCCCTCTATATTTGACTGACCAATGGACAATTAGTTACAGATCACATACGTGGCTCAGGGATTAATCCAAACACACACCCCGATAATGAGGATGTATTTACGTTGAGGACTTTGAAGGCTGTTTCTGCCATTATCTTTTTGGTGCCTTGGTCGATGTCAGGTGATCCGTACAGTTTCATTCCTTTGTTGAGACTTCATAGTGATTGATACAACTGGCTGGTTTGCTAGACCATTTCAGAGGGCAGTTGAGAGTCAACTACGTTGCTGTGGGTCTGGAGTTGCATGTATGCCAGGCTGGAGGATGGCAAATTTCCATTAGTGAGCCAAATACGTTTTTCCTAACAATCAGCAATGGTCTCTTGATTCTTAATTCCAGATTTTTTTTTTACTGAATTTAAATTCCACCCCGTGCTGTTGTGGGGTTTGAAACCTCGTCCCCAGAACATGAGATGAGTTTCTGGATTAATAGTCTAGTGATAATACCACTATTACCGACATCTTCCTGCTAAAAATTGATGTACCAATTAAGAGATTTGGGGAAATGTATTCATATTGTGTTGTTGGAGTTCAATATGTTTCAATAATTTAGTCCCTTGGATGGAGGGGGCAAGGTTCTCCTGTGATGAGAGACCAAGTAAATTAGGCCAAAATCCTCTGGACTTTGGAAGAAACGAGAGGTGATCTTATTGTAATGTACAATGTTCTGAAGGAACTTGATACCATAGACAGTGATAGATTGAGTACAATGATTGGCGAATCCAAACATAGGGGTCCAGTCTCAGGATAAGGTGCTGGACATTCACGAGTGAAAGGGAGAGAAATTACTTCATGCAAAAGGTTGTGAAATTTGGGAATTATCTACATTAGAGGGTTATAGATGCACCATTGTTAAGTATACTCAAATAAGAGGTATTTTTGGTCTCTCAGAGAATCAAGGGACATGAAGAATAGATAGAAAGTGGAGTTAAATTTCAATATGGTATTGAATGGTGGAGCAAGCTCGATCGGCTCCTGCTGCTATTTCAGTTCCTTTATAATGGCTGACATTGATGGCCTCAGAATAGAGCCTGCAATGTTTGTTTCCAATGGGAACATAGACCTTCAGAGTTCTAACTGACAAGGTTTTCTTAAACTTTTAAACCCTCGGCTGTATGCTCACTTCCACTCCAACTACATTCCAAGGCTGCTTTGAATGACTGAATTAACTGCAACAGCAGATTGATGAGGGTAAGTCTCACTGAGCTGGACAACACAGGCAAAAAGTCTATTCAAACTTGTTAGAGGTGAAAGACAAGTTGAGATGAAGAACATCCCACTTGTGACTTCAATAATGGATGTCTCATTGGTGCAACCATAACATAAACCCAATTGGAGACTTTTTGGGAAAGATGGGCATAGATTTGGGGGAGGTGACAACACGTTTAAGCACTTTAGAGAGGAAAGGGAGATTGGAGATGGAAGAGAAATTTGTGAAGATTGATGGATATGTTACATTTGTCTCAGGGTGTCCAAGCTCCTGCAGAACATGGAGCTTTACTTCAACCTGTTATGAACATGCTTTCATTGAACAACAAGTCCTGGAGCACAAGTCAAATCTGGAGCATGACTCAGAGCAGAGAGCTCTAGACTTGAGTTCCCAGGTCAGGACTCAAAGACCACACAAGGTGTGTTTACAACATTGTCACAAGAGGTAGACTGGCAACGTGCAAATCCTTCTAACAGACTATTGAGAGGCAGTAAGACTGGGAAAGAGTCATGAATAGCTCGACTTTGATGTGGACTGGTGTCCCCTTCAAACTATAGCTTCAGGCCAGTGACCCATCCTGGGAGAAATAAGCGACAGAAAACAGGTAAGTTTTCCTGCCTGTAGCTGACGCCAAGTCTTGGGAATGTCAAGTTGAGGTAATGTTCTTCTTTGTCACTACAATCGAGATTTGTTCATAGCCTCATTTTTAAAAATAAAATTCACAGACTTCAGGCAGAGACTAGCTTTCAGCTCCAGTTTTATGAATTGATGGAAGATGGTTGAATTTGAACTTGGAGCATTACCTTGGAGCTGTGGATTACCAGTCCTGTGAGTCTACTGCAACACTGTCATCATTGAGGGGCAAGGGAGTTGGTAAAGGAAATGAAACTGAAGGTATGTTTATTCTCCAAGGAGCTGGGAGCTGCTAGAATAATGAATGATTTTAACAAAGGACGGCGGGGCTTTTTAGTGATTGATGATTGATTAATTAGTCCAGCCACAGCTAGCAATGAATGATAGACTAGTTGTATGGCAGGTACAGTCAAATCTGCATTCCTTCATCTTTAAGATGCAAAGTAGACATGAGGGGGGAGGCAGCGTCCATGGTGGAAGAAAGTACAGGGATCAGGAGAAAGTGGAGGAGAGGTAGCACTAGAACAGCTTGACAGCTGTAGGAGTCCTGCAGCGAACAAAGGGCTAAGTGCCAGCCAGTTAGACAATCGGTCACCTGAGGAAGGCTGTTTTTGTAGGCCAAAAGTTGCGATTGAAAGGAATGGGGCTAGTGAGGAAGAAAAAAGTAGGAATTGGAGCTAAACAACTCAATCCTCTTTGAAAGGATCTGTCTGTGGCATCTCTTATTAATGTGCCATCTTTGTATTCTGCTCCAGTCTGTTTCCTATGAGTTGACTGTTCAGCGGTGAATGACTGTCGGCTCAAGATCCAGGCACACAGTCTCCTCACGGTCACTAACTTGCTGTGTTTGCAGAACCACCCCTCCAGCAAAATGTCCTTTCCAGGGAATGTACAACTCCCTGAAAATGACAAGATTGTCTCCAGCTTAAAATTCAACAGTGAGCAGCCTCTTCCACATCACGCAGAGCGATTAATTGATTATCCACACTTTCAAACAGGCCCAAGTTACAGAAAACTAAAATGAAGAAAATTATAGTTGGAAGGAGGGAAGTGAAAAATCCAGTACTGAATCACAGTCACTTCATTAGTGCTGGCTGTGATCATTCCTCAATTATCTACAAAGTCTGGAAGTCAACTCCACACTAAACATGGTGGGAGGCTGGAAGCTGGAGGGCAAGCCAGTGGAATTCTGCTAAGGGAGACCAGCAAGGTTGCCATGGTAACAGACATTTCCAGAGCTGCTATACCATATTCTAGTCACACTGCATCAGCACTGGGGTTTTGTTCTGCTATTTTCTTTGAGTGGTATGATTTCAATGTCTGTGGTGGTGTACACACCTCCCATCATGGTGATAGACTGCCCTCAGGTGGTAATTCTGCTCATTGCTCCTCCATCTCCCACACAATCTGTTCTGCTCTATATTTGTGCAGTTAGTCACTGAAGCGACTGTATCCTCTGCGCAAATAACCTTCATTTACATTGCAACTTTCAACAGCACTTTCCACATTTGTGACCTCTACCACCTAGAAGGACAAGGGCCGCAATTGCAAGGGAGCACTATCAGCTGCAAGTTCATCTCCCAGTCACAAAGCAATTTAACTTGGAAAACTATTGACTTTCCTTCATTGTTAATGTGTCCAAAGCCTGGAACTCCCTAACAGCTTAAGGACTGCAGCTTCAAGAAAGTAGCCCACCACCATTAGCTTTTCGAGAGAAACCAGGAATGAGCAACAAATGCTTGTCTTGCTGGGAATGCCCACATCCTAGGAACAATTTTTTTTTCTCGAAAATCGCAAGGTGCTTTACAAGAGTGCTATTAAACAAGAATAAATAGATGCAAGTATGGAGATGTTAGCATTGGACACCAAAAGCTTGACCATAGAAATGGAAAAATGGTAATGGATTTGAAAGTCCCTAGGGAGGGAATTCAGAGATTAGAACATATTCATCTGAAAGTACAGTTGTCAATGGCTGGCTGACTAATCAGGATGTCGATGAGTACAGCATGCAGAAGTTTTGGAGATAAACGGAAACGGAGCGAGCCACAAAGGGCTTGCATTTTTAAATTGGAGGTAATCATCAAACCAGAAGCTAGCGCGGGTCAGCAAGCATCGGGGTGGTGGACAAATGAGACTTGGTATAAGATAGGATGTGAGCAACAGTGGTTTGGATGTGTTTAAGCTTCTGGAGGGTACAGGGTTGGGGAACTGGAGCAGTTAGGACTAGAGATAACAAAATCACAATTGAGGGTTTTAGCAGCAGATGAACCAAAGTGGGGATGATGACATGTAATCTTAGAAGTGGAAAGAAGTGATGGACAGGATACAGATTGGAAACTCTTTGGGGCCATTAAGAGCAGGCTATGAAGAGTCTGGTTCAGCTTGGAACAGTTGAAAGAGAGGTGAATGGAAACCTGTGGCTGGATAGTAGTGATTATTGAAGACCATAGACAATGGTTTCAGTCTTCCCAATGGTTAATGGAAGGAAATTTCAGCTTATCCAGTACTGAACATCAGACAAGCAGAATGACATGTTTAGAGACAGATGTGGGATCAAGGGGTGGTGCTGACGCAGGAAGGGGAACCTGGGGAACTGAGTGAGGAGATAACAGGGCATAGGTGGAACAAGGCCAGCAAACATTGCTGGTGATTCTCTGATTGTGAATTGATAGCTAAGAATGGAACCAGATGAGTGCATCCCCATCTGACCAGGACACGGCAAGAGAGAGAGGTCGGCAGTGAGAGTTCCAGTGGGTAAAGGAATGCAAGCAGAAAGACATATCCTAAACAATCTCTGGTGAGAGGGAGTGCAAGATCCCAGAGTGATATCACAGCCGAGCTGGTATGGCATTGGCTGTTTGAGGGGTGAGTATAACACTTTAATGAATTTTCTTACTCTATTCAATAAACCTGTTGAAATTACCATACTTGTTAACTGTTAGTGTGTACTGGTGAGAGTTAGATTTGTTTTTTTAGTGGGTAATTCTTGGGTCAATTCCAGGAATGGCAGGCCAGCTCCTTCAAGCGGTATGGTCCACCTGTAACATGCCGAGTTGTTGGATGTTGACTGCATCGATGAGCAACACGTGAGCAGGAGTACCTGCAACTAGCGCACCAGGGTATGGAGCTTGAGGCGGTCTGGAGGCACTGAGGAGCATCTGGGAGAACGAGAGTTACGTGGATAGCACGTACAAGGCGGTGGTCACCCCACAGTGTAAATGGGTGCAGGAGGATAGGGAATGGGTGACCATTGCACGGAAGCATATGGTGAGGCAGGTAGTGCAGGAGGCCCCTAAGACCATCCCAAAAGCCAACTGGTCGTCTGTGCTGAGTTCTGGTAATGCCTCAGGAAATTGCAGCCAAAGCAAAAGCCGCAGCACTGCAGGTTGCTCAGTTGCACAGAGTGGGGAGAAAAAGGCAGTTAGGACTGTAATGATAGGAGATTCCGTAATTAGGAGAACAGAGAGCCACCTCTGCAGCCATTCTAGTGACAACAGGGTGGTACGGTGCCTCCTGTGCAAAGGTCTGCAGGTTACTGAACGGATGCAGGGTGTTGTTTGTGAGTCTCTCTCTCTCTGCTTGTGTTTGTGTGTGTCTGTCTGTCTGTCTGTCTGCATGTGTGCAAGGGAGATTGTGTGCGCATGTGTATTTGTGTGTGTGTCTGTGCGTGTGCGAGGGAGAGTGTGTGCTGGAGGGAGGGAGGGGGTGGTGTTATGGAACCAGCCAGTGGTTGTGGTACACGTTGATACCAATGACATATGTAAGTGGAGTTAGGAGTCAGACTGAAAGCCAGGACCTCCAAGATAGTAATCTCTAGATTACTACCTGTGCCACATGCTAGTGAGGCTAGGAATTGGCAGATCAGACAGTCTAATATGTAGCTGGGGAGTGGTGTAGGAGGGAGATTTCTGAATAACTGGGACAGTTTCTGGGGAAGGTGAGACCTATTCAAGAGGGACGGTTTTCACCCAAATAGTGACTCGACCAATATTCTTGCAGGTGTTCTTGCTAGCGGCGTTGGGTGGGCTTTAAACTATTTTGGCAAGAGGATGGGAACCTAAGGGGAGGCTCTGAGTTAGCTAAAGTGAGTGAGAACCTAAGAAAAAAGAGAATCCTGATAGTAAACGAAAAGCAAGAAGCAGCTGAGCAGTGTAACACTAAGATGACTTCAAACCAGGCAGTGCCTGAAAAAGAATGTTTAAAAACAAAGGTCCTTCTGGTGGAGGTGTTAAGAGTCAAAAGGACGGTATAAAAACTAGCGTGAGAGCACTTTACCTGAATGCTTGTAGCATTCGAAACAAGGTAAGTGAGTTCACGGCACACATCATCACGAATGGGTATGATTTAGTGTCCATTACAGAGACATGGTTGCAGGCTGGTCACATGTAGGAGTTAAATATTCAGGGGTATCAGACTATTGGAAAGGGAGGTGGTGTAGCTCTGATATTTAAGGATGACATCAAGCTGTAGTGAGACAGAATATAGGTTCTATGTAGAGAAAGGTTAAATCAATGTGGGTGGAAATTAGAAATTGTAAGGCAAAGAAGTCACTTATAGGCGTTAGTCTATAGGCCACCAAATAATGATATCAGAGTGCTGCGGACAATAAACAAAGAAATAACTGATGTAGGTAAAAATGGTACAGCGATTATCATGGGAGATTTTAATCTACATATTGTTTGGTCAAACTAAGTTGGTCAAGGCAGCTTTGAGGAGGAGTTCATGGAATGTATCTGTGATAGTTTCCTCGAACAGTATGTAATGGCATTTACAAGGAAACAAGCTATCGTAAATCTGGTCCTGTGTAGTGAGACAGGAATAGTTAATGATCTGTTAGTTAGGGAATCCACTCAGAAGGAGCGACCATTGTACGGGTTGAATTTAAAATATAGACAGAGGGTGGGAATGTAAAATCCAATACCAGTGCCTTGTGCTTGAATAAAGGAGAGTACAATGGGATGAGGGAGGAATTGGCTAAAGTAGATTGGGAGTAAAGACCATCTGGTGGGACAATCTAGGAACAGTGGAGGACCTTCAAAGCGATTTTTCACAGTGCTCAGTAAAAGTATATACCAGTGAAAAGGAAGGACTGTAGGAAAAGGGATAATCAGCCATGGATTACGAAGGACCCCCCGGGGCGGGGGCGCCCCCCCCGGTATCAAATTGAAAGCTAATGCATAAAAAAGTGGCAAAGATTAATGGGAAACTAGAGGATTGGGAAACCTTTTAAAGGTTGACAAAGCCACAAGAAAAGCCATAAAAAAAGGTAAAATAGACTATGAAAGTGAACTAGCTCGGAATATAAAAACAGATAGCAAACGTTTCTACAAATATATAAAACAAAAAAAAAGTGGCTAAGGTAAATATTGATCCTTCAGAGGATGAGAAGGGAGATATAATAATGAGAAATGAGGAAATGGCTGAGGCATTGAACAGTTGTTTTGTGTTGGTCTTCACAATAGAAGTCATAAATAACTTGCCAATAATTGATGTCAAGGAAGCTATGGCCGGTAAGGACCTATAATCGATCATCATCACTAAAAAGGTAGTATTGGGCAAGCTGATGGGGCTGAAGGTAGACAAGTCTCGTGGCCCTGATGGAATGCATCCAAGGGTACTAAAAGAGATGGTGGGGGAAATAGCAAATACACTCACGGTAATTTACCAAAATTCGCTACACTCCGGGGTGGTCCTGGCAGATTGGAAAATAGCAGATGTGATGCTACTGTTTAAAAAAGTAGGTAGACAAAAAGTGGATAACTATAGGCCAGAGATAGTAGGAACTGCCGATGCTGGAATCTAAGATAACAAGGTGTGGAGCTGGATGAACACAGCAGGCTAGGCAGCATCAGAGGAGCAGGAAAGCTGATGTTTCGGGTCTGGACCCTTCTTCAGAAATGGGGGGG
>JAHRHZ010000144.1:12574030-12592079 GCA_024137785.1 Ginglymostoma cirratum | reverse complement strand
CCCCCCCCCCCCCCCCCCCCCCCCCCCCCCCCCCCCCCGCGGTGATGGAAGGTGGATAGAGGAGCAGCTAGGTGGGAGAGAAGACGGTCAAGGAGGCAGGGATGAAGGGGGTGCTGGTCTTGGGATCAGGTTGGGGGTTGGGAGATTTTGAAGCTAGTAAAGTCCACATTGAGACCATTGAGTTGTAGGGTTCCAGGGCAGAGTATGAGGTGCTGTTCCTCCAGTTTCTGAGCAGCATCGTTGTGATACTGGAGGAGGCCCAGGATGGACATGTTGTCCAGGGAATGGGAAGGGGAGTTGAAGTGGTTCGCGACTGGCAGGTGTTATCATTTGTCGCAAACTGAGCGTAGATGCTTCACAAAGTGGTCTCCGAGCCTCCGCGTGGTCTCCCTGATGTCAAGGAGGTCACATCTGGAACGGCAGACACAATAGACCACATTAGCGAATGTGCAGGTGAACATCTGTTTGATATGGAAGGTTTTTTTGGCGCTGGGGATGGAGGTGAGGGGTGAGGTGTAGGGGCAGGTGTAGCACCTCCTGCGGTTGCAGGGAAAGGTGCCAGGGGTGGTGGGGCTAGTGTGGAGTGTGGAGTGGATGAGGGAGTTGCAGAGAAAGTGGTCCCTCTGGAAGGTAGATAAAGGTGAGAGGGAAATATATGGAGAGGGAACTATAGGCCAGTTAGCTTAACTTCTGTACTTGTGAAAATGCTTGAATCTATCATTGAGGAAGAAATAGTGAGAAATCTGGATAGAAATTGTCCCATAACGCAGATGCAGTATGGTTTCATGAAAGACAGGTCAGGTTTAACTAACTTACTGGAATTCTTTGAGGACATTACGAGTGCGGTGACAACAGGAAACCGGTGGATGTAGTATATTTGGGATTTCCAGAAGGCATTCGACAGGGTGCCGTACAAAAGGCTGCTGCATAAGGGAAAGGCGCAGTTTTGTATTACAGGTAATGTATTAGCATGGATAGAGGATTGGTTAACTAACAGAAAGTAAAGAGTTGGGGTAAATGGGTGTTTTTCAGGTTGGCAATCAGTGGCTAGTGATGTGCCTCAAGGTTCAATGTTGGGACTGCAATTGTTTACAAACTACAGAGATGATTTGGAGTTGGGGACCAAATGTCATATGAAAAAGTTCACAGATGACACTAAGATTAGTGGTAGATCGAAGTGTGCAGAGGACGCTGAAGGTCTGCAGAGGGATAATAGATAGGTTAAGTGAGCAAGCAAGGAGCTGGAAGATGGTGTACAATGTTGGTAATTGTGAGGTCATCATTTTGCTGTTGTTCCCACCAAAATGGACTATTATTTAAATGGTGAAAAATTGCAGCACGCTGCTGTGCAGAGGGATGTGGCTTTACTGTGCACGAATCACAAAAAGTTGGTTTGAAGGTGCAGCAGGTAATTAAGAAGGTAAATGGAACATTGTCTTTCATTGGTAGGTTATGTTGCAGCTATATAGGGTGCTATTGAGGCCACACCTGGAGTACTGTGTACAGTTTTGGTCTCCTTACTTGAGAAAGGATGTACTGGCACTGGAGCGGGTGCAGAGGAGGTTTGGCTTGAGGAGAAGTCGTGTGGACTGGAATTTACTCATTGGAATTTAGAAGGGGGAGGGTGATCTTACAGAAACATAAAATTATGAACGGGTATAGATAAGAAAGAAGAAGGGAGGTTGTTTCCACTGGCGGGCGAGACTAGAACAAGAGGGCATACCTCAAAATAAGGGCGGAGAAGCAGATTCAGGACTGAGTTGAGGAGGACCTTCTTCACCCAAAGGGTTATGAATCTGTGGAATTCCTTGCCCAGCAAAGCAGTTGAGGCTACCTCATTGAATATTCTTAAGGCAAAGATAGATTGATTTTTGCACCATTAAGGAATTAAGGGTTATGGTGAGCAGGCGGGTGCGTGGAGTTGAGTCCATAAAAATATCAGCCATGATCTTATTTGAATGGCGGAGTAGGCTCGAGGGGGCCAAATGGCCTACTCCTGCTCCTATTTCTAATGTTCTTGTATTTAAGAGGCTTTTATAATCTTTAACCATGTCAAAGGCCGTAGAGAGGTTGGCAAAAAAGGGTAGTTTACCATGGTCACAATTAGATTAGTTGTCCTTTTGTGACTTGATAGATTTCCACCATTGCCCCAGGATTGAAGGGGATCAAAGTGCAGGTTTGAATGTGGAATTGTGGAAAGATGGACATGGATTTGGGAAGTTTGAAGACAGTGGAGCTGAAGAACAATGAGTGAGAATGGAGTGGAGGTGGACATTAACTGCAGCTTTCAGTTGGTAGTAAGGGGTGTGAAGAGTATCTGGAAAGCAAATCGTTCATAAGATCAGTGAACGATATGGTGATCAGTAGTTCAGTGGGCACAAGGGCAAGTGAGCAGGAGATGGGTTAAATCTACTGCATGGGCAAAATCATACATACAAATGGTAGTTTAGAAAGATGAGGAGGGGGGCACAGAGTGATGAAATCTAACATCAATATGCTTCAAAATAGTTTGTGGCAAAATATCTTTTAATAGAATTTTTTATTTTACAGAACTTGGTAAATAACAGCAGCACCTGCCACAGTGTGACGCAGGCAAAGATTCAGGTTTTAAATGACAGATTCCACTGCAAAAAAAAACCATTGTACGTTCTCACCAGAGGTTAATAACTGCACGAAGCTGACAGTACTCACTCTCGAAACAGAGTCTCTCAAACTCTCCGTAGCTGGCAGGGTTAACCTCATTACCAGCTACTGGGACATTAAACAAGTGGACAAGGTTTCACTGCAGTGCAGATTTCCATTCTGAACCTCACATCAAGCACGTGCCACTGGAGTTCGGGGTTTTCCTCACTCCTGGAATTTTGGAGTTGCTGGTTATCTATGCTCTGAAGTCTCACGCTTCCGTCTAGGTTTCCTTGTCCTCCATTTCAAGGAAGTCAGCCAATGTTGCCGTGTCAACGGGAATGAGGAGATACTCAACACCATCAGCGCCCTGGCAGATGTAAAGAGCAACGGTTACATTAGGTATTGATCCACCCAAGCAGCCCAATCTGCTGCCCACGATTTCCGACAGTAAGCCATGGCTCCTCCACAAGCATCGTGAAATGTGCTCTCATTCTCCCCCCCATAATTAACATGCTCATTGCTACTCCTACCTCAGTTAGAATTCATGCAGAGCATAGTTGGGGCTATAAAATGGTTGAAATGGGAAGTTGGAGGATGGTGGAAATTAGGCACTTATGGACCAGAACAGACTAGACCCCCTCAAAATATTTTAAGGTGGTAGCCTGGATCCTAACCTTTTCTTATTTTAAAGGCAAATGTAAAATGTGTCTGTTCCATATGCAATATGACTGGTCAAACTACTCGACATCAAAAGAAACACAATGTATTTACAGTGTTTAAATAAAATCAAAGAAAGAGGAATTTACAGTAACAATGCTATTGGAAAATTTAACAAAATACTACACACAGTAACTACTATTACTAATTAACTGTTCCAATATAGTAATGTCCCATGAACACACCCCTTGGCAAAAAGGAAAATTCAGACACAGATTCTCACATCAGTTCTCCAATCTAGGAGGGAAAAAAAAAATTGAGAAAATTCAGATAGAGTAGCAGCCAGGAGACATTCAATGAAGCTTCCAACCCTGCTAAAAAGCCCCTTCTGATGCTACTGATAAACCAAAACCCAGAAATCCTAAGCTATGAGAGCTGGCTACACCCATTCAGGCTGTTAAAACAAAAGTCCAAAGCCTCCCAAGTGGTCTTAACTAGCCAGCTCGCACCACTATCTTAAATTCTCTTCAAAACCATGACAAAATGACTTCTTACTGTGATAGCATTGTCACAGCAGGAATCCTGCTACTGATCACTGGTTAAAGGCAGTGTACATTAATGAGTCCCTCACTGGCTCAGGGGCCACTTTCTCTCCAATTCCTCTTTCCTCCACGCAGATCTCCTAGATCCGTGCGTGGCAGTGACTTCCAAAGCTGATCAGCACGTGCAGACTTTCAGAGCGCAGCTCAGAGGGAGAACTGCTCAGGGCTGTGGCGTACACCATAGGGCCGAGGGTCACTCTCAGGCTGAAGGGTGTATTCTGGGTGAACTGCGCCTCACCTTTTTATTCTTGATGAGTTTGTGATCCCGGAACTCGGTGAGTTGCGCCCGCAGGGTGAGGTTACTGTTCACCAGGAAGGCATCTCGACATCGATGGTAGAAATCCTGAAAGGATAAACCTAAGGATGACAGGATAAAGACTGCAATTAGTGGCAGTAAAGCCATTGCGGTAAACACACATGACTAATAATCCAGAGGCCCAGGCTAATGCTCAGAAAACCTAAGTTTGAACCTAAGTTAGAGTGAGTAGACTTTAATTAATAAAACCTGGAACTGAAACCTTGTCTTTGTAATGTTGACCATGCTAATTGTCAGTAAAAACCCATGCGACTTACTAATGTCCTTTTAAGGGAGGGAATCTGGCATCCTTACTTCGTCTGGGCTAGAATGGACTCCAGATTAAGACACGTACCAGCGTGGGTATTATCCCGTGCGGGCAATCGCTTGGGACTGGCAGCAAGTGTCTGAGGTTAAGACACGCCTTGCCCCTCCACAGAACACGAGCCCGTCCTCGCCATGTGAAGGGCTGCACCATCCATCACCGCCCCCGCCTTTTGTCCCAACCATTCCTCTACCTGTTTGTACACATCACCCCACCCTTACCTGGATAGGACGAGTTATCCTTGTTCTCCAACTGAAACTGAGCCAAGAGTTTAAATATTCCTCTGCAGCACAACAAATAAAAAGGATGTGTCAGAACATAAGCGTCAGGAGCAGGAGCAGGCTTCTCCAGGCCACTCTGTCACTCAGTAAGATCTCGGCGGGTGTGATTATGACCTTAATTGCCCTCTCCTGCCTGTCTTGTACAATCCTACATTCCGCTGTAGATCAAAAGTCCAATCCATATAAATGACTCGCTCTCCAGGGAAGAAAATACACTAACTAACCTCAAAAGAACAAATTCATCCTCATGTCAGTTTCAAATGGGAGACCCCTAATTTTTAAGCTATATCATCTTATTCTGGTCTCCCCTACAAGCAAAGCTCTAAAGCTCTCAGCATTCACCCTGTTAAGGCCCCTCAGGATTTTTTATGTTTCAATATGATCACCCCTCAATTGTTCTGAACTTGAATGAACACAGGCCCAACCTTTCCTCCTCAGAAAAGCTCAAACTCCAGGATAGGCCAGTGAGGACTGAGAGGAGAAAAAAAAAAACTTTCTTCACTGAAAGGGTAGTGAATCTGAAATTCTGTCGCACAGAAAGCTGTGGAGGCCATGTCATTGAATATATTCAGGAAAGAAACTGCTAAATTTTTAAATTGTAAGAGGCATCGGGCATAGAGGGAGAAAGTGGGAATATGGCATCGAGGTACAGAGCAGGTTCGAAGGGCTGAATGGCCTACTATTCTTCGTAATTTCTATACCTGTAACAATCTGGACATTTCAATACCATTACACAGTTCATATTTAAATTTCACTGACTAGTGAAAATTGCAGATATTGCCTCTGACTCTACATCCCTCCACCCACCCTGACCCCCACCCTGGGTTCACTGAGCAAAGGCTAGGTGATGCTCAAGTGACCTTTCCTAATGCAGGGGCCTGGACTGCCTTCGACTGCACTCCACCTGATTTCCATCATCACAGTGCCCGCCACCCTGGGCCCATTACCTGGCGTTGGGAGTGAGGCTGCGCAGTACATGAATCAGTGAGCTCAGTGCCAAGGCACCTGATTGATTGACCAGCAACGAGTTCTCATATGAGGTCTCCTCTGTGTAGGATTTAAAGGTCGTCACCTCGTACCACAGCCAGTTGAAGAGACAGTTCCGTGTCTGATCCCACACTGTCAGACAGGAAATCAAAATGGCAAACGTTACATGTGCGCTCTGCAGCCCAAGGGGAGAAATCACCTCCAGCCCAAAAGGTTTCCCAACCTCCAATCCAAAGACTCCCCACCCCACCCCACCACAGCATCTGCCATCTACAGACAGGGTCATGGCACCATGCCCCAATCATGCAGCCGAACCCCCTGCAAATTTGGTGTGGATCCCATCAGCTCTGTGGCATTTCCTTAATTAATCTGCAGCTTCTCTTCCAAGTGCTGAGGTCGGGGGATGGTGCTGAAAGATTGAGATTGTTCAGCAGGGATACACCTGTGAGCTGGTTTCCCACAGGGAGCAGCAGAGAGCTGGGGTGAAGCAGTAAATCACACACTCTTGCCAGCTTTGGCATTCTCAATCCCATCCAGGCACCTAGTCGAGACTGGGGAAAGAGTGAAATGTCATTGTGAGCCATGCGCGCGCGCACGCACACACACACACACACAGGCTGAAGCTACAGGCACTCACTCAGAGGGGCATTCAGGTGATCGATGGAAGCCAGGAGGTGGATGCCGGGGACGGCACTGAGCTGGCCCAGTATCTGCTGGTTCCTATCCCCTCGCAGCATCTGTCCATCGATGTTGTGGATCAGAAGATAAAGATCCAGTGTGGAGTCTGGAGGGGAGAAACAGATATGAGCAAACTCTCCGAAAACCCACAAGATGTGACAGACAGCATCCCGCTATCCCCGCCCTACCTGAGGTGCACGCACTCCAGCACCCCACTGGCCAACATTCCTACCCCCTCCTCACCATCAATGGGTAACTGTGATGCATACTATAAACAGAGAAATCTCAGCAGATACAAACCCTCCTGAAATGCTCTGGTGATGTAGTTGAGCTGGTCCACAGGGTTCCGGAAGGTTCCTTCATGTCCTAAAACCTCCTCGGTTATTGAGCTCAGAATCTGCAGCACATTAATTGTTCAGTTATAATTCAAGATGATGCTAACCCTCCCCCCTCCCCCCTCCCCCACAAACAGCCTCACAATGAACCCCCTCCTGCCCAAAGACCACCCCCCCAACACATATAGCCCCTTCCCTCAACATGCCCCGCCTTAGCCTTGTGGTCAATTCCAACCCCTCCAGCTCCACTCACAGCCCACGTCCTGCCTCAAGGATCCTCGATAGTGATTTACAGATGGGGTGTGTGGAGGAGCCAAAGGCTCACGCACAGTTTGACATCCGGTGCAATCAACACCTTTGCCTTCTTTTGAAAAAGGTTCCACATTTTGACGTCAGCTCACTCCTCCGCAAATACTCACAGATTTAAGTGTGATACTTGGGAAAAATCCATTCACTACCACGTGGACAGTTCCCTGTAGCATCTGGCAGCGGAACTCTTCCAGCAACTCCTTCTTGGAGCCCAGTCCATACAACACGAGGCTGAAGCCCAATCTAGAGGGTGTGGGGGTGTGAAGCGAGAAGGGGGGAAAAGAGAAAGACAGAAACAGAGAGAAAGGAAATAGGGGAAGAGAGAGATGGGAAACAGAGGGAGGGAGAAGGGCGAAAGACAAAGAACGAGGAAAGTAGATCAAGAGCTGAATAAAAGGATGACAATTGATTTTCGGATGCATTATTCTGCTCAGAGGGCTTTGCAGGCTATAGGAAGAGGAGTAGGTCATTCAGCCTATTGAGTCTTCCCCACCATTCAATACAATAATGGCTGACTGAACACGTCAATGCCTTTTTCCCACGCCATCCCCATAACCTTGTTGCCTTTGGTGATCGATCAATCCCCTCCTTAAACATACTCAAACACTCAACTTACACAACCTTCTGGGATAGTGAACTGCAAAGGTTCACAACACACCGCGATTATAAAAACAAAGTTTCCACATCTTGGACCTTAGTCCATCCCCTTATTTTTAAAACTGAGACTCGATTCTAGACTTCACAACCAAGGATCTACCAGCATCTACCCTGTCTATCACTTTGAACTTTTTTTTAAGTTTCAGTGAGATCGCCTCTCATTCTTCAAACATCTAGAGAATACAAGCCCAGTTTGCCCAACTTGGCCCAATCCTGCCACCCCGGAACAAGTCTGATGAACCTTCAGTGCATTCCCTCTATGGCAATATCATTTTGCCGGAGATAATGGGACCAAAACTGAACACACTGCTCCAGGTGCAATTGAACCAGGCTCTAACATAACTGAAGCAAGACTTCACAACTACTGTACTCAAATCCTCTTACAATAACGGCTATCATTTTGTTAGCCTTCGTAATAGCTTGTTGCACCTGTATGTTAAGCCTTCAGTGATTTATTGACAAGGACACTGAGGTCTCTTTGTACATCTACACTTTGCAACCTCTCATTTAAAGAAATAATCGGCACATCTGTTTCTCCTACCAAAGTGGGTAACCTCATATTTTTCCCCACATTATTTTTCATCTGCCATGTTCTTGACAATTCTCTAAGCCTACCCAAATCCTGAAGCTGCCCAACATCTTTCTCAGAATACACACTCCCACTTAGCTTTACGTTATCTGCACATTTGGAAATATTATGTTTTGTTCCCACCTCCAAATCATTGACGTATATTGTGAACAGCTGGGACCCAAGTACTGTTCCTTGGGGTACCCCACTAGTCACAGCCTTCCAATGCAAGAATGACCCATTTAATCCTACTCTGTTTTCTGTCTGTTAGCCAATTCATTAATCTATGCCAGTACACTAGATCCTATCCCATGTTCTTTAATATTTCTAATCAGCCTCCTATGAGGGACTTTATCAAAAACCTTCTAAAAATCTATGTATACTACCTCCATCAGCTCTCTCATATCAATTTTGTTCATATTATCTTTGAAGAACTCCAATAAGTCCATCAACGTGATTTCCCATTTGCAAATCCATGCTGGCTATGCCCATTCAGGTCATTATCAGTCAGCTGTCTATTTATCCCATTCCCTATAATGGGATCTATCATTGCCCCTACATCTGATGCAAGGCCAACAGCTCTGTGGTTCCTGTAGTTCTCTGTCACGCCATTAAATTGTAAGGTGACATTTGCTACCTTCCAATGCACAGGAATCTTTCCAAAATCTATAGAATTTTAGAAGATAATCACCAATGCACAATCTCTATTGCCACCTCCTTCAACACTCTGGGATATATCCCAATCAGGTCCTAGAAATTTATTGGTTTTCAACCCCATTAATTTCTTTGGTACAATCTTCTTGCTCAAGTCAATTTCCTTCAAATCTTCATCCTCATTGTCATTTAGCTCTCTAGTTCTGAGAGATTTCTAGTATCTTCCTCAGATGAAAGGCAACTCAAAGTAATCATTTAGGTTTCTGGCCTTTTCTCCAATTCCCTCTATAAATTCTTCTGACTCTGCCTGAAATTGACTCATTTCTTTTTACATACATCTACAGAAGCTTTTACAGCCCGTTTTATGATTTTTGCTAGACTGCATTCATATTCTATTTTCTCTTTCCTTATCAGTTTCTTGGTCCTTATTTGTCGTATTCCATAAACCTCTCAATCCTCAGAGCTATCACTATTTCTGGCAACTTTATAGGCCTTTTCTTTCAATCTTATACAATGCCAGACATCCTTTTAAACCACGGTTCACTGACCTTTTTTGAGTTTTTATACTCTGAAGGACTGTATAGTTGTTTTAAGTCACATAATAGTTCTTTAAAAACTATCCACTGCCTAAGTACTGTTGTGCTTTTTAATGGAACTCCCCAACCCATTTCAGCCAATTTGTGTCTGACACTCACTGTGTTTGCAGCATCCATTTGCGAAAGAGCTTCTCATGTTCCTTGTTGAGCTGTCTGAGCTCTGGAGCAAAGGGCACACTGTCGTCACTCAGCAGCCTCTCTAAGGTCTCCTGAATCAGGATGGGAAGAGAATAAGTGAGTTTTCAGGATGGCGGCCGGGACAGCAGCAGTGGAGGTGAGAAATACACCAAAAACTTTCCAACACAGCTTTCCCTGCACATAAAGCAGGACTGTGGGGAGTCTGGGAGTTCCTACAGCCGAAAGACAGCACTAAATATGGACAGAAATTCAAGTCATTGCAGATTTCAACACAGGAATGGGAGATTTTTCAAAAGATCATTGTGATATTGAATTTTATTTTGTATTGTAACTGCTGTCCCAATATCTCAATTCCGTAACCCTCAATGCCCTTCCCAAACAATAAATCAATCAATCTTGGTCCCAACAACACATACCTGGTCCAGTTTTGGGGTCTGCAACTTCTGTAACGTGCGATCAGATGTCAGAACCTTTGAACTGCTGTGGGCTTCAAAGTAGAGCTCAACATGGCTTGGCTTAAAGAGAAGGAGAAACATCAGCAATGTCCAGTAACCCAGGGACTGTGTTAAGAGATTGATTCAATCTGTACAGTGACTGCCCACAGGTAATTGATCAAGACTGGAGCGAGAATGGCAGAAGCAACGTGCTGTTTTTAAAACAAAAAATGGGGTCAAACCCATACAAATTTAAAATCAAGAGCAATCTGCTCACCATCTTGAACAGGGGGAAGAAACTGATACCGGCATCAGTGAGATAATATCAGAGGCCTGTGTTATTATCCAGTAAAGTCTGGCAGGGATACTCAAGGCCAAGTGGAAGCCGGGAACAGGAAATCGAGGGTAATGGGGTGAGAACCTGGTCGTGTGTAGATATAAGGAACAAGTATTCAGTGGTATTGGGAGTTTTGTCATACAAGAGTTGGAATAAACAAAGTAAACTAAAGTAGAAAACTGTATACGCCCGCATTATGTTTAACGAACTCTTAATCACCAATATCTCAATCATCCTCAACTTGGGTCTGTGCTCACAGGTCTGCCCTGACCGTGATTGGGCCTGGATCAGAACTTGGACCACACCCTGGGTCGGCACCGGGGCCAAGACTTATAATGGAACCTGAGCCTGGACTTAGCATCAGCTGGACTCTGGGTCAAAACTCTTATTACAAACAAAGCAGAGCACAGTTATTGAGCTCACCGGGGCCAGCTTCCTGGATTTCTTGACTGCGGTTTTGCCCGGAGTTGGAGTGGGCATTACTGCTCCCGGCATTAGTCTGGGATTGGAGACTCCTCCCGGGGAACTCTCCTCTCCTCCCTCCGAATCCGACGAGGAGTAATCACTCTCACTGCCACTGCTCAGGTCGGCCAGATCTGGTGAAAGCAATCAACAGCTTCAGTCAGTACAAAAGGGGAAATGAGCCTGCCTGCCCAGGACTAGACACAGCCAGTGCCTCCAACTCCCAATCCTGGCACAGGCACATTCCCAACTCTTTCTACCACTGGGCATGGCCCATGTCATGCCCCGACCAGACATGGCCCCAATTCACATGTGACCTCCACAAGAACTGGACACAGTGCTCCGCACCACCCTGTTCCCCAACAACTGGACACAGCCGCTGTTCCCACCAATGGAATTGGACACAACCCCTCCCCAATGTGCGGATATGGGGGAGCAGGTTTTAGTCACTGAGAACCGTCGCATTCGTATTCTGTTTCATGTTGGAGGATCCCTTCCATTCAACCTTTCAATATTACACCCCTGCTCTGTGCCACCACACTCACCGGTCAGCCTTTTCCTCAGTCTGTGAGGCGTTGTTGATACAAACTTCCTCTTGCTCTGTGGACCAGAAAGCTCAGTTTAGAATGCAGACAAATGGTTGACCTTCAAGAACAGTCTCGGACCTTGGTACATACCCAGTGCTTGATTGGATACTGGTCTCAGCCCAAAATGTGCAGAGACACAAAATCAACCACACCTCGGTCAATCTAGAATCCAATGCCAGTCTGTGCCAATCTTACCAACCGCATGCACAGATTTCCCTTCTTTCTGTGATAATCAGTGAAACTCTCAAAGCCAAGGATAGGTCCAGGCTCCTGGGGGCAGTGGGCAAGGGCAGACGCAAAGTTTAGGTACAGAGTAAAGCTCCCTCTAGACTGTCCCCTCCCAAATAAAGGACTCCGTGGCACAAAGCAAAGGTCCCGCCAGGGAGGTAATCTCTGGCGCTCAGCAAAAATACTTCCCAGTAAGGAGGAAGGATTTGAGGAGAGGGATAAACCAACTATGGTTAACCAAGGAAGTTAAGGAGAGTATTAAGTTGAAAGAAAAAGCACAAGTCAGTGATAACCCCCAAGGACCGGGATAAATTCAGAATACAGCAAAAGAGTACTAGGGTCATAGATCACGGAAACAAACCCTTCGGTCCAACTCGTCCATGCCGACCACGTTTCCCAAACTAGACTAGTCCCACGTGCCTGCATTTGGCCCATATGCCTCTAAACCTTTCCTAATCATGTGCCTGTCTAAATGTCTTTTAAATGTTGTAACTGTACCTGCCTTTACCACTTCCTCTGGCATTTCATTCCGCACACGAACGACCCTCCCTATGAAAAAGTCACCCTGAAGATGCTTTTAAATCTTTCTCCTCTCACCTTAAAAATACACTCCCTAGTTTTGGACTCGCCCACCCTGGGGAAAAGACCTTTGCTATTCATCTCATCTATGCACCTCAAGATTTTATAAACCTCTATAAGGTCACCTCTCAACCTTCTCTGCTCCATTGAAAAAAAGTTTCCGCCTATCCTCATAACTCAAATCCTCCAGTCCCAGCCACATCCCGATAAATCTTTTCTGAACCCTCTCCTATTTAATAATATATTTCCTGTAGCAGTGCGACTAGAACAGCACTGAGTACTCCAAAAGAGGCCTCACCAACATCCTGTACAACCTCAAAATGACATCTCATATACTCTGAAGTCAAGTATGTTAAATGCCTTAACCATCCTGTCTACTTATGATGCAACTTTCAAAGAACTATGTACCTGAACCCATAGGCATCTCTGTTGTACAACGCTATCCAAGGCCCTATCATTAACTGTATAAGTCCTGCCCTTGGTTGTTTTATGAAAATGCAACACCACACATTTATCCAAACTAAACTCATCTGCCACCCTTCAGCCCATTGGCCCAATTGATCAAGATCCCTTTGTAATCTTAGATAATTAGATAATTCTTATTCCTTACTATTGACCATACCACCAATTTTGGTGTCATCTGCAAACTTAAGAACCATCCCTCCTATATTCTCATCCAAATCGTTTAGATAAATGACAAACAAAAGCGGACCCAGTATCAATCCCTGCGGAACACCGCTGGTCACAGGCCTCCAGCATGAGAAAAACCTTCCACCACCACCCTCTAACTCCTTCCGTCAAACAATTTTGTAAGAATTGGCAAGCTCTTCCTGAATCCCATGTGATCTAACTTTACTAATTAGTCTACCGTGTGGAACCTTGTCAAAGACTTTAGTCAAGTCCGTGCAAACAAAGTCTACCGTTCTGCCCTCATCTATCTTTTGGATCATGTCCTCAAAAAACTCAATCGAGTTTGAGAGACACGATTTCCCACGCACAAAGCCATGCTGGCTAGCCATAATCAGCCCTTGCATCTCCAAATGCATGTAAATCCTATCTCTCCGAATCCCATCCAACAACTTACCCACCACTTCTCCTTACAACCTTTCTTAAATAAAGGCACAGCATTAGCCACCCTCCAGTGCTCCGGCACTTCACACGTGGCTGTAGATGATACAAAAATCTCTGCTAGGGGCCCTACAATTTCTTCCCTAACTTCCCACAATGCCCTGGGATACACTTGAGGAGATGTATCCACCTTCATTCTTTTTTAAGACTTCCAGCACTTCCTCTGCTGTAATGTGGACTGTTTTCAAGACATCAATATTTATTTCCCTGAGTTCACTAGCCTCCATTTCTTCTTCCACAGTAAAAACTGACGTGAAATATTAATTCTGTATCTCTCCCACCTCCTGTGCTTGCACACATAAAACAGCCTTGTTGATCTTTAAGATCTGTAGAATTTCACTCCTTAATTCTGAGACTATGCCCTCTGATCCTAGATCCTCCCATAAGGGGAAACATCTTCCCAGCATTTACCCTGTCAAGCTACTTAAGAATCCAATTTGTTTCAAAATGATTATCTCTCATTCTCCCTATTCACTCCCTAGTTGTCCTTTTGCTTTTAATGTACTTGGAGAATGTCTTTGGATTATCCTTAACCAACAAGGCTATGACTATCCCCTCTTTGCCCACCTGATTTCCCTCTTAAGAATGTCCCTACACGCCTTATACTCTTCACTTAAAAAGATAATAAACAGAAACAAAATAAACGATGAGGGCAAACGTAAAAAAACTGATAATATGTGCTTCTTTAAACGTATAAATAAAAAGGTCAACGTAGAGATAAGCCCATTAGAAGATGAATCCGGAAAGGTAGTTATGGGGAACAACGAAATAGCAGAGGAGTTAATCAGATATTTTGCAACAGTTTTTATGGTTATATTTCAAACATCACGTAAACACCAAAGAATACGGGTGGAGGAATTAAGTACCATCACCAGCAAAGTAGTATTAAACAAACTCATGGGGCTAAAGGAAGGTTAGACCCCTGGCCCTGATGGTTTGCATCCTAGGATCCTAAAAGGAGGTAGCTACAGAGATAGTGGATGAATTGGTTGTAATTTTCCAGAAATACTTTGATTCTGGAGAACCGCCAGAAGGTTGGGAAAATGTGACACTCCTATTCAAAAAGGGAGGCAAAGAGTAGGTAACTATAGGCCAATTGGCCTAACATCTATTGTTGAAAAAGTATTGGAATCAATTATTAGGAAAGTAATAACAGAACATTTGTAAAATCATAATCTAATCAAGCACAGTCAGCAGGGCCTTGTGAATGGGAAACCACGTCTGACTAATTTAGAGTTTTGAGAAGAAGTCTCAACTAGGGTGGACAGAAGGGAACCAGTAGACGTGTTGTATTTGGACTTCCAAAAGGCTTTCACCAAGGCACCTCACAAAAGATCAAGTCATAAGAGTCCATGGTGTTGGAGGTGGTATATTGGGACGGATAGAGAATTGGCTCATGGGCAGGGAATGGTGAATGGGAATAAGGGGTTCTTTTACAGGTTGGCAACCTGTAAGAAGTGGGGTTGTGCAGAGATCAGTGCTGGGACTGCAAGCAATTGTAATGTATAATAATGACTTGGAGGATGGAAGCGAATGCACTTTTGCCAATTTTCAGATGACAAAAATAGGTGGAAAGGTAGGTTGCAAAAAGGATACAGACGGTTTACAGAGAGATGTTGATAGGTTAAGTAAATGGGCAAAAGGTTGCCAAATGGAGTATAATCTGGGAAAATGTGAAATGATTCATTTTGAAGGAAGACCAGAAGAACAAAGTGTTGTTTAAATTGAGAAAAATTGCAGAAAACTTCAACACAAAGGGACCTGGGGGCATGTTTGCACGAAACACGGAAAACTAGCACATAGTTTCAGCAGGTAATCAGGAAGGC
The DNA here is from genome assembly GCA_024137785.1 of Ginglymostoma cirratum. Classification (NCBI taxonomy): domain Eukaryota; kingdom Metazoa; phylum Chordata; class Chondrichthyes; order Orectolobiformes; family Ginglymostomatidae; genus Ginglymostoma; species Ginglymostoma cirratum. The sequence goes on along the minus strand of JAHRHZ010000144.1, from coordinate 12,576,791 downwards.
TAATGGATTATTAGCCCTTATGGCACAGGGATTGGCGTATAAGTGTAGGGAAACCTTAGCGCAACTGTACAAGGTTGCTGGTGAGACCATTTCTGGAGTATTGAGGCAGTTTTGGTTCCCTTATTTAAGAAAAGATATTAATTCATTAGAGGCTGTTCAGAGAAGGTTCATTAGCATTATCCCCAGTATAATCCAATGGGTTGTCTCATAAGCAAAGGTTAAACAGGTTGGGTCTTCTCTCTCTGGAGTTTAGAAGAATGAGAGATGAGCACTTTGAAACAAATTGGATTCTTAAGTAGCTTGACAGGGTAAATGCTGAGAAGATGTTTCCCCTTATGGGAGGATCTAGGATCAGAGGGCATAGTCTCAGAATTAAGGAGTGCAATCTAAGACTGAGATGAGGAGGAACTTTTTTTTCCTCTCAGAGGGTTGAGCATCTTTGGTACTTCTTGCCACAGAGAGCTGTGGGGGACAGAGTCCTGCGTATATTGAAGGCTGAGATGGATAGATTCTTGATCAGTAGGGGAATCACGGGTTATGGAAAAAGGACAGGAAAGTAGATGTGAAGAGTGTCAGATCAGCCATGATCCTGTTAAATGGTGGAGCTGGCTGAAGGGGCCAAACAGCCTACTCCTGTTCCTATAACCTCCAGTGTTATTGTCCACGCTCTGTTCTTCAAAAACTCCCATGGATGATACATAGGTCAGAGTTGGATGTCTGCTGATTGCAAAGTGCCAGGATTGATCCTGTGAACCTGTCTGATTTATTACTGTCTAACCTTAGGGCAGACAGATAGAAAATGGATGATCTGCTTCATCCTTACCTTAGATGGGGTCTTGCACTGGTTTGATTGTCCTGCAAAAACAACAAAACAAATACCTTCAACATCACACAATCACAACAGAAAAGGCTGGGTAGAAGCAGCTCCCATCGGATGTCTGAAACAAGACAATGCTGGGATTGGGTGATGGCCCACAGAGCCTCAGCGTGGCTTCATTCCCATTAAGCAACTTTTTGGCAAATCAGAGACCATCCAATCTCACATTCAGCATAGTTGCTGTGGTGTCTCAGCTGGGAGGGAGCAACTGGGGCCAAAACCAATCTCTGTGCACGGAGTTAGGTCAGATATAAAAGAGCCAACACTAGCCCACGGTTGAGCACTGGATCACTGTCCTGTGATCCTGAATGGAGATGGGTGCCATGGCAATGGCAGTACCCATACCAGCAAAGGGCACACAGTACAAGGGGAAGGGATGGTTTATTACAATGCCGACGCTGTCCTAGTTACAGCATCGGCACAGCCAGCTAGCTTCCTTTTGTGAGGTATGCTTGGATTTGAGGACTTACCGTTATCCTTGATCTGATCTGCTGTCAGTTGCTGGTCAGCTAAACAGAACGTTACTCTTTTTCTCGGAGTCTGGGCCAGTTCGGAGGCTGAGAGTCAAAACAGGATAAAGCAAACATTTTAAATATCAATGGTCTCATTTGCCATGCAACCTGCAGGGAGAGTAGTGGTTCCTGTCCCCAGCAGCCCCCAACAACACCTTCAGCCCAGCCATCCACTCCCAGTACACACACGGATCACATACACACACACATATTGACCACCCGAGAATTGTGTGCTTGATGAGGCTGTGTAGAGGGAGCTTAACTCTGTATCAAAGCCCATGCTGTGTTGGAAATGTTTTCCGATAACCCTCAACGTGAAAAGATGGGAATATCCCTTTGACACATTGACAGTTCGAGATTGACAAAATCATTTTGTCAATCTTTTGGCAACAGATTCACAGTTCAGTTACTCAGCTGCTGCTCTGGTGATTCTCACTTCACATCTCTCCCTGTACCTATGAACAGCACCCCATTCCCCACCCCAAATCATGAATCGCAGTCACTGCACCCACCTGGGCTCTCTACAGCTACACAAGTGCATCGCCGCCTCCTGTTTCTGAGCCCCACATCCCTACCTACGAAACACATTTCTCACTTTGTCTCCAAATGCCACACAGTTAGCCATCCCTAACAAGACGTGGTCCCCAAAACTCACCGAGCTTTGCCATCTTGTCTGCTCTTTTGACGGTTTGAAAGGTGAAAAGATCTCGGCCGGCTGCAGACACCCCATCACTCAAGTCACCCTGGCAACCTGCAACTACAAGGACAGTTCAAATTGCAATAAAGCAATTGCACCAACTTTGCAACCACAGCAGCAGCACAACTGTGCAATTTCAGCTCAAGGCTCCCGATATTTATATCAAATTGTGGAGCTTCCTTACTCCATACCACAATTGAATACCTGATGCCTGACACTCCAGTAATATGCTCTGGACCTGGACTTGTTCAACAATCTTGAGTATACGACAGTGACACCGTTGGTTACATTCTCTCAGCAAGGTAGAGTACAACCTGCAGTATAGCCAGTACCTGAGTCACCTGCTCCAAGCACCTCCACGTAATCACGCTCATTAAAGACCTCCAAACTCTCCTGACCCTGCTTTGTCTTCTCCCATTTCTGGGAAGCCCGCTTCACGCTTAGCAACGTCCCAGGCACACTGTTCTTCTGATTAATTCCTGTAAAGTAAGTCATCGTGAACCCCATTAAACAGTGGGATACCAGAAATCATTTTCCAATAAAACGTTGCAGTCAGTCCTCAGGTGGTTGAAAGGATCAGGGAAGAACAACATGCAGAAGACATAAATGTGTACAGGAGAACGTAGTATCACCTGAGAGAGATCCAGGCTTAGGCGTACCTTAACAAGGCATTGG
>JAHRHZ010000144.1:12529736-12554030 GCA_024137785.1 Ginglymostoma cirratum | reverse complement strand
AGACCCCTTCATCAGAAATTATTTCTGATGAAGGGTCTAGGCCCGAAACGTCAAGTTTTCCTGCTCCTATGATGCTGCTTGGCCTGCTGTGTTCATCCAGCTGTACACCTTGTTATCTAGGTGTAGGAGGGAGTGGGCAGAGAGTGGAAGAGAGAGGTGGGGAAAGGATTAGGAAAGGACAGTTTAGGGTTAAGGACAGGTCAAATCACTGACTTCACTCAGCACCTCAACAATCTTATTAAAAAACAGATGTTCTTGGTGACGTTGCAATGTGTTCCTCATTGTTAATGACAAGACAACAGCAGCAATATTGGTGCAACAACGGAAAGCCAGGCCAGAACCGTCTCAGCAATCCGCAGACTCCCAGAAATGGATCAGCATGGTTGAGGCGGCTTGGGGGAATGAGATGCAGGACGGGGAAAAGCATACAGTCAGTCAGCAAGAGCAACCTGATTGGAGAGCCTTCAAACCAGAGCATTGGACTGTCCCTTCGCCATGCTTGCTCATCCCAGCAGCTGAGTGCAAAGAAGGGAAAACTGGGCCAGCAACAGCACAGCATGACAATGATACGACCTGACCTGCTGCTTGCGTTGGCTGGGAAAGAGGCAATGCATCAGCATACCCCAGAATAGTGGGTTCAGCCACTGGGAAGGATGGCAGCCATGCTGGATGGAGGAGGGAGGGAAACAAATAGTCACGGGCTGTCTTCCAGCGTCCTCACTGATCTCTCCCTCCTCATCTCAGGCCAACCTGTTGTTGTCACTGACGTGGGCTCCCGCTTACCGAGCCAGGGGGATACTCGTGTGCCCTCCCCATTCCACTCGCGTCCTCCAGCCAATCCAGATGAGTCACAAATTAGGGAGGTGGGGCCACTTGACTCAACATCAACCGTGAGGTCTATACAATCTGGGATTCAACACAAAACATTTAGTGCTTCCCCAATCCAGAAAGGGGAGGAAGTGGAGGGGAAAGACTGTGAACATTACACGGGGTAGGGGTGGGTAGAGACAACAGACCAGACAGCAATGAGGAAAGACAATGCAGATCAGAACAATGGTAATGCTGGCACGAGACACAGATCCTGAGAGCTGCTTTGCTCAGGCGGAAGGGTGCCTGTGCTACTTTAGGAGGCTTTGCTTACAAATATGAGAGAAAGTGGAATTTAGTATTTTAAATACATAAAGGGCAGCAGCCCAGCATTCCCATTCCTGATACAGCAGAAGAAAATATTGCAGGAAGTGGTAGAAAATTAATGTCCTGCATCCAAAGTAGTGCCAAGACCAACTTTGCTATCTGCTTACCCTCTCTCTTCCAGCGATGCCGTCGTATAGAGGCCGTGGTGATGGCAGTGCGAGATATCCTGGGTACTGTTGGTGTCACTTCTACCTTCAGACACTTCCTACCCACCTTGGAAATGTCAGGAGCATCAAAGGGCAATGAGCTTTTCATCGCGTTAGCGACCTGTAAGGAAAACAAAGTTAAGGTTGGAACAGAGAGCATAGGTTAACAAAGAAGCACAGTTCATTCATGTCACATGTACCTGTGCATCTGGTACACGTTTAAACTGGGATTAGCATTAGTGCAAACAGACAGCCCTATAATGGGAGAAAAAAGACTTGCATTTCTGGAGCACCTTCACGACCGCAGTTCAGATGAAAGAAGATCAATGAAGTACTACAGTTCTACAGCACCCTTATGGGGCAGTGCTGTGGGTTTCACAATAATAATGGACTTACCAGCAGTGGCTGAGAATACAGCTCTAACTGTGCACGATACAGGAGGTCCTCTAGTGCTTCTTGGCCCAGCTCCCACTCTCCATTGTATCTGCAGAAAAATGAAAAAAAAAAGGAGGATATCTCCAAGATCAGACTCGCTACTGGCAGACCAAGCTCCACCAACTCAAACCCTTCCCTGCACTTTATTGCCCTCCACTACTCCACACCACCCAATCAACACAACATGTAACCCACCGGCAGAGGAAGGGGTGACAGCGATCCCTTTGAGGTAAACCTAAGTCTTGTTGGAGGGTGAATGTGCCCCCTTTTCAGCAGGCGCTGAAGGACATCATTGGCAAATGGAATGAGAACAGGGACACCAGCTTAGAAGGTGAATACCAAAAGGTAGCAAGAGGTAATGTTTTTCACACAGTAAGCGGTTAGGATTGAGAATCCACTCCAAGTGCGATGGAATCAACCTCAGCTTTCAATTTGTTACGCATAATTGGATAATTCCTGGAAGAGAAATACATTTGCAGAGCAAGTGGGATGAGGCTGGCTGCCCTTGCAAGGATTCATGATTCACCTCGAGCATCTCAGACAGGCCCAAGTGAAGGCCAATCACAAACAGCGGAAGGATTGTGTGAAAACCGGAGTCTCCCGCCCAGTCCCCTCTTCAGACTATCACCTGTCCCATCTATGGCAGGGTGTGCAGATCCTGCGTTAGACTGTCTAGTCACCCCAGGGCCTAACAAACTCCAGTGTGGGAAATAAAGTCAACCTTGGTCTCTTGGGACTGTGTGAGAAGAGGAGATGGAGACAAGGATTAATGGCCTCATTTTATGCTGCAACATTCCCCCCAGAGGCTTTGGTGATGTGTTTGAGATGAGGATGAAACTGGGCACGTTGAACTGGCTGAGACCTGTGACTGCGAGAAGCAAAAGGCAGTGTGGTGCCATTCAGGAGTAGGGGCCTAGTTACTGGGGATTCCAGCTAAAGTCTCTTGAGGTCAAGCCACCTTGACACTCCACGTAACTCCATCGAAGGTTAGAAGAGTAAAAGATGACTTGATTACAGCTTATATAATCCTCAGGGGCCTTGACAGAATGGGATGTGCTGAGAATGTTTCCTAATGTGGGAGAACCTAGAACTAGAGATCCCTGTTTAAAAAGCAGGAGTTGCTCATTTAAAACACAAAAAACATTTTCACAGGGGGTCATAAGTTGTTGGAGCCCTCTGCCTGAAAAGGCAGCTGAAGCAGAGCCCTTAAATATTTTTAAGGCAGGAGTAATGGATTCTAGTTAAGCAAGGGGTGAAAGGTTATCAGGGGTAGGCAGGAACATGGATCCGAAGTGACAATCAGATCAAGCATGATCTTTATATAGAGTGGTGGAGCAGGCTCGAGGGGCCGAATGGCCTTCTCTGCTGTGTACAGGACAACATGAACACTGGCCCATAACAATGCGAGTCAACACAGAGGAAGTACTTATACCGTTGGATTTACTGATGGTAATAGCAGTGATGACTAGCTGTCACAGTATCTGACAAAACCAAGCATATCCCTCATTTTCTGTACTCACATTGTATGATAAACACCCGTCAACAGTTGCACCATGAACTCTGGGTCCAGCATAACCCTGCCACAAGTCTCACTCCACAGCTTCTGCCTCTGTCGTGGAAAACCAGCAATACACAATCTGATGGTGGAAGAACAGGCAGATATTAGCAAATGGCATCTTACCAAGATGGAGCACTCCGCGGTGGCTACGAAACACTGAAATTTTAACCCACGATAGAAACCATAGTTCAGGAAAGATTTGTATATTAGGTCCCTCTGGTTCATAAAGTGAGTGGCTTAGCCCAATAGAACACGGATCCTGAACATCTCTGGTTGCAATGCTGATTCAGTTGAAGATTGAGACCTGTTACCAGCAATTAGGATTCCGCTCCAGCAGCACTCACAATGAATTTCACAACTTCACAGTAAACGGAGTGGCCATTCCCTGTCATTCTTGCATCCTTGGAGACTTCTTCTTCTTTGATTGATTCATGGGATTGTGCATGCCACTGGTTAGGCCAATATAGATTGCCCATCCCTCATCACCCTGGAGAAGGTGATTATGAGCTACCTTCTTAAGCCACTGCAGTCCTTAAGGTGTAGGGCCACATACAGTACTGTTGGGAAAGGAGTTCCAGGATTTTGACTCAGCAAGGAACGGCGATTATATTTAGTAGGCAGGATGGCATGAAACTTAGAGAGGAACTTGCATGTAGCTGCTGCCATGGTCCTTGTACAGGATAGAGGGCGAGAGTTCGCAAGGTGCTCTCAAAGGATGAATTGATGCAGTGCACCTTATTGACAGTGGAGACTGCTGATACCATGTGTGTGAGATGAAGGGAGTGATTGTTGAACATGAATGGGGTTCTAATCAATCGAGCTGCTTTGTCACGCACAGTTTTTTTTTAAATTCATTCACAGGACATGGATATCGCTGACCTGGCCAGTATTTATTGTCCATCCCTAATTGCCCAGAGGGATGTTGAGAATCAATCACATTGCTGTGGGTCTTGGGTAAGGATGGCAGACGTCCTTCCCTAAAGGACATCAGTGAACCAAATGGGCATTTCCGAGAATCGGATTTTTATTGAATTCAAATTCTACCATCTGCCATGGTGAGATTTGAACCTGGGTCCCCAGGACATTTCCTGAGTCTCTGGATTAACAGCCTAGCGATAATACCACTAGGCTATTGCCTCGTCAAACATCTTGTGTGTGGTTGGAGCAGCACGCATTGAAGCAAGTTCTATAACACATGCCTATAAAAAGCAGATAGGCTTTGACAAATCAAGGGATGAGTAACCTGCCACAGAATTCTGAGCCTTTGGCCTGTTCTTGTAGTATTTGTATGGTTGATTCAGTTCAGTTTCTGGTCAATGCTAAACCCCAGAATATGGACAGTTGGAGACTGAATGATGGCAATATCATTAAGTGTTGAGGGGAGATGGCTGGATTCTCTCATTGAAGATGAGCATTGCCTGGCGCTTGCTACTTATCAGCCCAAATCTGATTATTGTTCAGGTCTTGCCATTTTTGTACATGGACTTCTTCAATATCTGAAGAATCACAATTGGTGCTGAACATTGTGCAATCATCGGCAAACATCTCCAACTGTGACCTTATGGAGCGAAGATCATTGATGAAGCAGCTGAAAATGGTTAGAACTAGGACACGATTCTGAGGAATTCCTACAGAGATGTCCTGGGGCTGCAATGGTTGACTCCCATCTCTCTTTGTACTAGGTATGTAGATGTATCTACACTACATTGACTGCCATAGTTCAAGAAGGCAGCTTACCATTACCTTATCCAGAACAAAAAGGGATGAACAATAAGCACTGGCCCAGCCAGCGACACCTACAACCTTCAAACAGAATTAAAAAATGTTTGACTCCAATCAGTACAATATTTTGTCCCCAATTTTCACAGACTCCAGCTTTGCTTGGACTCCTCAATGCCACAATGCTGCCTTTGAAGTCAACCTCACCCCACCTCAGTCCCATTTTGTTACTACCTCACAGCTATCCCTGCAAGACTTAACCAGAGTCCAAATGCCCTGCCGTCTCATCTCCACCACCATTCAGCCCAACTCGCTACAGAAAAATCTCCAACCTTGTAGCACTTTGAACAATTGCAACTTGGTCTGCAGTATTACTGTGAATTTAAGATAGACATTCAATCATTTATATTGCACCTTTCAACACCTCAGACCATCACAAATAGCTTTACAGTCTATGAAATACTCTTGAAGTGTAGTGACTGCTGTAATTGTTAAAAAAAAATGCAGCTCACAAACAGCAAGATCCTACAAATAGCGGTGAGATAAAGGCTGAATAATCTGTTTCAGTGACGTTGGTCTTAAAGGGCCATTATTGACCAGGACACCAAGAAGAGCTCTGAGTCTTTGAAATAGTGCTACACAATCTTTTACATCCACCTGAGAGAGTAGATGGGACCTTGGTTCGATGTCTCAACTGAAAGAATGATTTCTGGCAGCCCCTCATTTGGACTCAGGAGTTAAGTCTTTCAGGGATATCTGTGGGATAGTAACGTAATGGGACGGAGGTGGGGAAAGGGTGACTTCAAGGCAGCATTGTGGCATTGCAGAGCCCAAGCAAAACTGGAGACAAAATATTGCACGGATTGGAATCATACATCATTTTTCTATTCTATTTGAGGGATGTAGGTATTGCTGGCTGGGCCAGTACTTACTGTCCATCCCCTTTTGTCCTGGATAAGGTGGTGGTAAGCTGCCTTCTTGAACCACTGCAGTCAGTGTACTGGAGATACATGCACCTATCGAGCACAAAGGTATTCTCACATCGCAGCTCCACCACATGCATTTCACAAAAATATGGAAATTGAATTACCCTGACGTATCACTTCACGAGATGGATGTTAATTCTGCAGTTTACCTCCAGAAATCACTTTGATTTGAAAACCTGAATGCCAAGTTCAAATCAGAAAGCAGGATCAAGACTACAATATAAACAGGGCCTTGGAGATAGGATAAAAACCTCACCCAACCATGCCAACCAAGGCAAAAATTAATAGGTGGTGTAGGCCATTCAGCCCCTCAAGCCTGTTCTGCCATTTAGTAGGATCATGGCTGGTCTGATTATAGGTTTAACTCCACATTCCTCTCTGCCCTTCTTAGCCCGTAACACCCTTGACAACAACACTATAATCAAGTCACACTTTGTTGTCTAAGTCACATAACTAAACCAACATTGCCAACGCAGCTCTGAGGGGCTGTGAGAAATTCATCTTTCAGGTGAGACATCAAACCAAGACCCCATCTGCTCTCTCAGGTGGATGTAAAAAAAATTATGTGGCACTATTTCAAAGACCCCAGGGAATTCTTACCAGTATCCTGGTCAATAACGGCCCCCTAGGACCAACGTCACTGAAACAGGTTATTCAGTCTTTATCACACTGCTGTTTGTGGGATCTTGCTGTCTGCAAACTGCCTTTTTTTTTTACAATTACAACATGACTACACTTATTTCACAGGCTGTAATGTTGTTTGGGATGGTCTGAGGTATTGAAAGGTGCAATATAGATGAATGTCTATCTTTAACTGATACAGTATTGCTAATACTTTCCACAGCTTTTGTTTGTTGGAGTCTGCAGCCATGCACAAACACATCCTACAACTGCACTCCACCATATTCCCCTCCGCCAAAGCTGTACCACAATGCCACCTTGAAATGTGCTGTCCCCCTCAAACGAATGAGGAATTTAAAATAAACACACGTTAAGCTTTAAAATAAACCTTAAACCCCACTATTTGTACTTTGCTCCCAGAATTTACCTTGAGCACACGTTGCACAGGGAACGATAAGAGGAGTTGGGCATAGAGACCACCGCAGAGTTGTAGCACAACATGAGGAAACTTAACACTTCAAACCTACAAAAAAAAAGTGCAGAACCTTACATATCTGTATAAACTACGTGATGAGAAATACATTTATCTCATTAAAGTATATATGACACTACTACATCAATAGCTGAGCCAATTCTATTCAGCCTCTAGGAAGCTTTCCATGGGCGACTGACATTAGTTAAGCAAAGACTGGCAATAGCTGATGCTTCACGAAAGGGTAAGAGGACTTTAAGAACTGGCAATTTCAGGTAATAAGCCATAGTCCAGTAAGGACAATGTTATACAGCTCAAGGGGCACTGTGCTGCAAATATGGGGTCAGGTGAGGGTATGTTGGGGAGGGGTGGGTGGGTTGAGTGTGTGTGCAAACTCTGTGAACTCTCTCAGTCAGTATGGGAAACGACCGGTCATTGGAATCATTTTGTGCTAGGTAGTTCTAGTCATCAAGCCAACCGATCTAACCCAGACCCCCCCACCCATTCTATTTGGTACAATCCTCACTTCCATTTCAGAAAGAGAAAAGACCATTGTTTTGGGAGTCTTTAATTCCAGGGTTGACCAAGAGTCTGATGTCTGGAGGATATTTGAAGAAAGCAGGAAACCACAGGCCAGCTAGCTTAACATCTGCCAAAGGGAAATTGCTGGAGTCTGTTATTAAGGAAGTTAAGCAGGGAACTTAGAAAACCTCAATGCAATCACGCAGAGTCAACATGGCCCCGTGAACCAATTTATTAGAGGTCTTTGAGGAAGTAATAAGCAATGTAGATAAATGAGTACCTTTGGATATGGCATACTTAGATTTTCAAAAGGCATTTGACGTGGTGTCACATCAAAGAGTTCAAGCTGCAAAGGACAGCATTTTGCCATGGATAGAGGACTGGCTGGAGAACAGGAAGCAGGCAGGAGGCATAAATGAGTCATTTTGGGTTGGCTAGATGTGAGGAGTGGAGTGCCAGAGGGATCATTGCTGGGGATTCAACAATTTATATTAATGATTTGAATGAAGGGACCAAATGGACAGTTGCTAGATTTACTGATGACACAAAGACAAATAGGAAAGGAAGTTGTGAAGACCACACAGGAGTGTGCAAGGAATATAGGTAGGTTAAGTAAATGGGCAAAAGACTAGCAGGTGGAATTTAATGTGGGAACATATGAATTTATCCACTTTGGCAGGAAGGATAGAAAACCAACATACTAGGGTGGGTTTCCTCCGGGTGCTCCAGTTTCCTCCCACAGTCCAAAGATGTGCAGGCCAGGTAGATTGGCCATGCTAAATTGCCCGTAGTGTTCAGGGATGTGTAGATTCGGTGGGTTTTGGGGAATGGGTCTGGGTGGGATGCTCTGTGGGTCGGTGTGGACTTGTTGGGCCGAAGGGCCTGTTTCCACACTGTAGGGATTCTATGACTCTATGACTTAAGTGGATTGCATAACTTAAGGTAGAGGGGTTATCTGGGGTGTCCTGGTATATGAAACACAGAAGTGTTGTTATGCAGGTATAGCAAGTTATTAAGACAAATGGATTTTTTTTGTTTATCTGAAAGGGAATGGAATATAAAAGTAGGCAAGTTTTGCAACAGCTTTAAATGGCATTGTTGAGATCACACCTTGGAGTACTGTCTACAGTTTTGATCATTTTAAGAAAACACACAATTGTGTTAGAAGCTGTGCAGAGAAGGCTCACTCAACGGGAGCGTTACTAAAATAGGTTAGAAAATTAAGGCCTCTATTCATTGGAGTTGAGAAGAATGGGTAGTAATCTTATTGAAGCATGTAACAATCTTCAGGGGACTTCACAGGGTGAATGCTGAAAGGAAGCTTCCCTTTGTGGGAGAGACATGTACTAAGGGACACAGTTTAAAAACAAAGGACTTCCCATTTAAGATAGGGATGCGGAGACTCTTTTTCTCTCAGAGGGTCATGAGTCTGTGGAATTTTCAACCCCAAAAAATGGGGGAATGCACTGAATATTGTTGAGATTTTTTTAAGATTCTTGACTAACAAGGATCGCTGAGGGTTAGGCAGTAATGTTGAGTTGAGAGGCTATGATCACATCAGTCAGGGGCCAAATAGACTCTATTTCTGCTTATTTATATAAGTGTGAATTATGGGAAAAATAGACGGAAAAGCCATTGGAAATGGTTTCCGCCAGCTGATTCGGTATGGCCTGCTTAAGATCAAGAACAGCCACAATGCATCCATATACTTTCTACTATTACACTTGGACAACACCAGCTTAGAATCCATTGGCTGACATGTGAACTGACGACAGGATAGTAGGGGTTGACAAGCCCAGTCAGCCTGTTTGACCATTTTTCTGAAACAGAAGCCCATTTTTAGCGTCTCTTTCTTCATAACAGAACGGGAGTTGAACAGAGGCACTGGACGGACTGGGTGTGGAATCAAAAATCTCATACTGGGGCAGGATATACACTAGGACAGCTTGGAGGAAAGTGGGAGGGGTCATTCTGAGATTGTGGAGGTCGTGAGTGGGTGTCGACAGTCAACGGAAGGGACGAGAGCAGAAGGCCTGGTTTAAGCTGCTTCACGTACCTGTTCTGAGCTGTGAAGTTCTCCCGCTGAGGGTGAAGGTCACTGTACACCACTCGGATTAGATCGTGCTGGCTTAGTGCTCCTTCCGTCAGGGCCATGGAGCCAATGCTTGATGGCTGCATCAAGAGAAGCCAAGAAATTTTCACAAATTTGCCTGAGGTCTGTGTCCTGATCATTACTACGCTAACAACTTGGAGAGCATATGTACAAATCATACCCAGGTAGCTTGAGGATTCGGTTTTAAAAAAAGAACACTGGAAATAAGTTGGTCCGAATGATACTGATCACAAGACTAGCAGCTTCTTCTAACAACCCAACGAGTTGATTAATGGCCTTCAGCAAAGTAAATCTGATGTCCTTACCTGGTTTGGCTGACACTTTACTCAGGATCCACAGTAATGTGGCCAACTGTTAAGCCTTCCGGAAGGGCCTACAAGCCACTTGGATAAATAAAACTTCACAGGCCAACTAGGGATGAGCAATAAATTCTGGCCATACCAGTGATGTTCATGTCCCAAGATATGAAAATAAAATCTTCTAGTGTCCTAATCGTTTTCCAACACCTCAGGTTCATTCTCTTTGAAAGCTGACACTCGCAGAGTCATAGCTTATTGATAGGAGGGCACAGATAACAAATAGCTAAGCTCCTCAACTGTTGGACACTGTTACTGCCTGTGTAGAAATGAGCACTTGAAGTGCCATAGCATACTATGGGCCAAGTGCTGGAAAATGGGGTTAGAATAAATAGATATTTAATAACCATTGCAGACATGATGGGCCTTAGGGCCTTTTTCCAAGCTGTTAAGAACCCCAATTCTGCCCTCACACTGTGTTGGCAATCTCATTCCAAGTCAGGGGTTCATGGGGTGAAGTCGCACTCCACAGAGACTGCAGTCCGTAATCAAGGCCAACATTCCTGGTGCAGTACTCAGAGGGTGTGCTGCGCTGTCAGAGGTGTCGCCTTTTGGTTATGACTACACCTACCCTCTCAAGTGGACCTTAAAAAAACCCAAGGCACTAGTTGAGGAGGAGTAAGGGAGTTCTACATGGTATGCTGGCCAACTTCCATCATTCAACCGGCTGCAGAAAAACATGTCAACAATTAATCCTGGAGCCATTTATACAGGGGACAAACAGGGATGCTTGTTACAAGGAAGAATCATCTGTCAGAAAAGCCAAGTGGCAGGATAAATCTCATGACAATAAGTCAACTCAAGCAGAACATAAGTGAAAGCTTCAGAAAGAAGATGTGGAGGGGGTGGAGCAATCTTTCGCCAAATCACTGGGCTCTCTTCAAACACCAGGCACGATGCAGGCTCTCTGCTCAGCTCCTAGGTGTCCCTGACATGTGACAGCTCAGGTAAATGGCTGCCATGCTACCTGATCAGGAAAACAAAGGGCACTGCAAACAATCACCATTGAAAGTTGGAATGACAATCAGGCATCAGGAGTGGGGGGTGGGGGAGGGCAGCCTGACACAAACGAAATAACCATTGGGGAAAACAAACAAGACTGAGGAACAAAGACCACACACTACCAGAAAGGTACAAAGCTGGACAACCGCCAGTACCTGCACTTCGCTAACACAGCAATGATAATAAAGGCATGTTTCTATTCCATCTTACACTGCCCTTGGGATGCCCCAAAGACACCTTCTAACCAACAAAGTACTCCTGAAGTGTAATCCCCACTGCTATGCGGGAAACTCAGTGACCAATTTGTGCACAGAAAGAATCCTCAAAGTTCCTGGAGATAGACAGCAGATCATCCATTTCTAATGATGTGGGTTAAGGGGTAAACATTGGGCATAACTCCCCTGCTCTTCTTCAAAGTAGCATCATTGGATGTTCTACATCTGGCTGGGAGGGCAGGCTGGGTCTTAGTGTAATGTCTCATCTGCAAGGCCTCACCTTTATCAGTTCCTATTCCTACAGAATACCTCACTGCGAGTGTCAATCTAGACTCTATGCTCACGTCTCTCGAGCGGGACTTGAACCCACAGTCTCCTCGCTCAGGGAGGGAGAGCCCCACATCAGTACTGACCTCCAAACTGCAGACAAACGTATAGACAGCCATTTACTAATCTCATACAGCATCATTTCTAGGATTACCCCCTTGTCCCAGCTTGTGTAACACACAAAGACATTTTGTTGGCTCATGCCTGTTATTAGTGGGGGGTAAACCTTATCCTAATCTCAATAATCTTATCAAATGGTACACATTCCACAGCTCTAGCTTGTTTCTGCCTGGTCACAAGACAGTTGTAATCTTACAGAAGTATTCAACCACAAGTTATTGACAACGTTTTCATGATATTTAGGCTAGCCAGAGGGAAACAATTCCCACTAGGTGGGGCGACTAGATTCTACAATTAAAATTACAGGAAAGAAATGAACAAACACTTTCACACACGTAAAAGTTTCGAACTCTCCATTTGCCATCCACAGAACTGTGTGCCACTGGCTTTTATTTTCCAGTCCTAATTGGCTTTGATATAGCCGTGGTGAGCTGCAATCTTGACCTGCTGCTGTCTAATATTGCTTTTGCGGATGCAATTGACGCGCGAATAATTGTTAGTTTTAATTGACGCAGATAGATTTAATCAAAAACATGAAAGGCTAAGGAGGAAAATACAAGCAAATGCAGTTCAGTCAGAGAACCAATTCAAGAGCAGAACAGGCTCAACAGGCTAACGGACTTGCTACTCTTCCTCTATTTAGGAGGAATTCCTAAGAAGCTTCACCCCACGCCACCCGCTTCACCTCCACAGCAGCTGACTGCGGTCCAGATAGAGAGTGTCTGCAGAATTCCCAAGTCACAGGACCATAGCTGTTCTACAGTCATGCTGCCAAGCACACATTAGTGGTTAGATGCCCTTCCAGACTTTGTGTCTTCCTGTAGTTCAGGGTTTGCTGAGATTCCAAAACCAGACAGGGGTCTGTAAACACTGCACTAGTCAGGAACAAATCGGGATTTGATGGTCATCACTGCTAAAGAACAGAACAGCCATTCATTCGAAGTAACTCGCCAATTTTCTCAGAAAATCTCACTACAAGTGAAGCTGATACATTATTATCACAATCTCAGTTTACAGATACCTCCAAGGATTCGCAAAAGGAATCGAATGATGTCTACAGACAAAGGAACTCACCTCATGATAAACTGATGGCTTGGACAGTGATGGGATTGTGAACGACAACACTCTATTGTTTCCATCTCTATCGACTATCTCCTGTGAGGAAAATAAAACATATACATGTTACTAGCTCCAATTTCACACAAAAACAATTTCATTATTACCTTTGTCATTTTTCTGATTATTTAAAAGATGCAGGTTTGACTGTACTTGCACTGACTGCAGCAAATTAACAAACCTTAGAAACCTGTCTAACAGTGTCATTAAACATTCATTAACCTTGAGATGATCACAAGCTGCCACAATAGTGTGAAACCATGCAACTGGAGAGTAGCCACCCAAACCCAAGACACTGGCCACATAACCCTATATCAAGAACATATCAGAACTGACGAGACTTCCACGGCCACTAGGAATCATGGTAGCACACAAATGCACAGCCACACTATGACAAACACTCACAAGGACCAAAGACCCCATACCCATGACATGCAGGACCAATGTAGTTTACAAAGTACCTTGCAATGACTGCAACAAACATTTCATTGGCCAGACCGGAAGGAAACTAGCCATCAGGATACATGAACACCAGCTAGCAGCAAAACGACATAACAAACTTTCCCTCATCTCACTGTGCTTGGGCAATGAAGGCCATCAATTTAACTGGGACAACGTGACCATCCTAGCTCAAGCCAACCACAGACACGCATGGGAATTCCTACAGGCCTGGTTTTCAACCCGTAATGCAATCAACAAACATGTGGAATTAGATCCCACATACAAAGCCATGCAGAACAGAACCGGAAATGAGACAACCCAACTTAACAGACCGGATCATATAAATACAGAGCAGAATAGAACATTATTGCTTCATTGGAGGCCGCATTGATGACGTTACCTAGCATGGTGATGAAATGTCTGTACGACAACCAGCCAACAACCTCACCCACAATCTGAGCTACAAATCTTCAGAAGAACCTTAAACCCAAACCCAGCATAGCTCAACCTCAACCTTCAGGCACCCAAACTCATCGCTCCATCCTGACTTAGAATTACATCAGCCATTCCTTCATTGTTGCTGGATTAAAGTCCTGGAACTCTCTCTGACAACACCGGGACTGTACCTACACCGTATAGTAAAGGAATCTGTTTTCTAAAACAAAACCTACATTTTTTTGAGGCAGGCCCTAACTAAGACACAAACTGAAACAAAGAGATCAGTAAGAGAAACATAAGTTAACATAGAAAGGAAACTGTAATGCCCAGGTTTTAAGGAAATAGAAACAAACTAATGTTTGGAAACCAAACATTTTGGGGTAAAAATTACCCTGGTTAGATGTAAAACGACACAGATCAATCTAAGCTGGGTCATAGCAGTTGATCAGTCCAGTGAAGCAGAACAGAAAAGACTTAATAAGTCAAAGTCTAGACCCAGAAGCTCCAACAGGTTACTGCAGCTTCTATTACTTGGAGACAGCATTGGTGGATCTACCTCATCCAGAGCACTTTTAGCGGATTCTGTACGTGTGTGCCATTTGAGGTCAAGATTGTGCCCATGGAACCCAGGTTGGGTGCTTGTTGCTGGGGGCTCAGAATTTCTTACGAGAGTTTGAAGGACTCTGTGACCGAATGAGATTGGCAAAATGTGAGCTGACTGCGGAGCCTAAACAGAAGATCTGTCTTAGCTGTACCTACCATTTAATGTGCAATGAGAAACACAGGGTAGGCATAGATGTCTGATTTTGACAAAATGTAACAAATGGAGTGCCATAGGGATCAGTGCTGGAGCCTCAATCATTTACGATCTGTATCAATGACTGGACTGAAAGTATGGTTGTTATATTTGTTGATGGCACAAAGATAGATGAGAAAATAAGTTATGAAGAGGATATAATGAGTCAGCAAAAGGATATAGGTAGTTAGATGGATGGCCATTGTTTGGCAGATGGAATATTGTGGGAGAAAACTGTTCACTTTAGCAAGAAGAATAGAAAGGCTGTATACTATTTAAATGAAGCAAGGTTAAATGAGGCCAGAACTCTCCTCCGAAGTGAACCACAAAATGTGATTACAGAAGTGCAGCAACTTATTGTTGAAGGCAAGTGGAAAGCTGTTGTTTGTTGCAAGGCAAACAGAAGATAAAAGTGGGAAAGTTTGTTACAGTTTAAAGGTCATTAATGAAACTACATTTACAGTACCAAGTACAATTTTGATCGCCTTATTTAAGGAAGGGTGTAACTGAATTAAGCAGCTCACGGAATTTTCACTTGACTCATTCCTCAGTTGAAGGGGTTATTTCATGAGGTTAACTAGATTGGGCCTATGTCCCTTTGGAATTTACAAGAATGAAAATTGAAACATAAGATCCTGTAGGGACTTGACAGCATAGATTCTGAAAGGTGTTTCCTGTTGTGGGAGAGACGAGAACTAGAGGACACTGTATTGGGAGGGGTCTCCCAGTTAAAATAAAGATGAGAATTTTTACCTTTTAGAGGTTTGAGAGTCTGTGGAACTCTCTTTCCTAGAGAGTGGAGGAGGCAGATCATTGAATACTTTTCAGGCAGGTCATTGAGTCATACCACATGGAAAAAGACCCTTCAGTCCAACCAGTCCGTGCTGACCATAATCCCAAACTAAACCAGTTCCACCTGCCTGTGCTTGGCCCATATCCTTCCAAAAATTTATTTTTCATGTACTTATCCAAATGTCTTTTAAATGTTGTAACTGTACCTTCATCCACCACTTCCTCTGAAAGTTCATTCCACACATGAACCACGCTGTACAAAAAAGTTGCCACTCATGTCTTTTTAAATTTTTCTCCTCTCACCTTAAAAATATGCCTTCTAGTCTTAAAATCCTCCACCCTAGGGAAAAGACACCTGCTATTCACTTTACCTATTGCCTTCATGATTTTAGAAACCTCACAAAGGGAGTGAAAGGATTCTGAGGGTAGGCAGGAAAGTGAAGTTGAGGTGACAATCCGATCAATCATGATTTTATCAACTGGTGGAGATGATAGGCTGAATGGTCTACTCCTGCTCCTAATTTTTTTGTTTATATGCATGTTTGTATGATCATTCATGTTTAACTTATGCTAATTCTGTATATTGGGTATAGGTTAGAAAGAATTTAGCACTATTTTATCGAGTTTTTATTTGAATTGTGGAATTTTGTGGCTTCATTCTTTTAGTAAATATTGAATTTCTCCTTTTTTTAATAAACCAGAATCATAACAAACATGGATCGCAGCAGTTCAAGGAAGTAGCTGACCAACTCCTCCTTGACAGCAGTTAATGATCTAGGCTTAAATGCAAAATATAAAGAGAAGTTGACCCTTCATTTTTATTCTGCAGATTAAGGGCACCTGCGGTTTGCCAACATTGTAACTATTTACATAATGAATAGATCATAATTGCACAATCTTTTTAAAAATGATTTTATACTTTTTATTTGAATGACAATAATTATCTTATGAATTATGATTATAAATGGAAGCAAAATACGACAGACACTCAACAGGCCTGGCAGCATCTGTGCAGAGAGAAATATAATTAAGGTTTGAATCCAATATGACAGAATGGGCAGAAATATGGTGTCTTTTATGCTGTTGACAGAAGGGGAGGAGGATCGAGTGGAACACATGATGAGAGAGTCCTGAGCAAAAGTCAAAGGGAGTGCCAATAGTGGCAAGGAGGGATAGAGATATAAAATAAGTGTATACGAAGGTATGACAAGGAGAAAATGGGTCTGGTCTGTTAATTCTTCACTTGCTGCTATGACAATTGCTCAATAAACCAACCATCTGTCTAATTAAAAGAGGGACAATAATTGCCAGTCTTGTTTCTGATGCTCACACTCTGAATGAATAAAAATAACATCTGATCCTTGTTGCAAATGTCCAAACCCTGTCCACCTCAAACTGGAATATGTATCTTGAAGGATGGAGACTGATGTAAAGACAGTAACATGGGGTGAAGGAGAAATGGAAAAGATGAATGAAAAGTACACTGATAGAGCTAAAGCATTGAGAGAGAAAGGGGGTGAACGACAGGAAGATTGGGAATGTAAAACCAAGTCAAAGCTTTACGAAAAGAGGGACTGACTGATGGCTAGCATGGCACTCAAGATATTTGAACCAACAATGGACAGTATGGGACATCCACCTTTGTGAGAGAGAGTTGGACAGTTTGTGATCGTGGTCACCCGAGAACCTGTGAATACCACTACTCCCCGTTCAGCAAGTAAAACAAGCAGCAACATCCATATTGTGAAAGCCAAAAGAACTGCGGATGCTGTAAATCAGAAGGGTCACCAGACCCGAAACATTAACTCTAATTTCTCCTCACAGATGCTGCTAGATCTGCTGAGCTTTTCCGGCAATTTCTGTTTTTGTTACTGTTGACGCCCATACTGTGACTTGGATACTTGAACTTCAGATGTTAAATCATGGAAAGAAAGGCCTCATGTTGATCCTGAGGACGAGCACCAGTTGTGGAACTGTGCTAGTCTGATGGTGTGATCTCACCAGAGTGGCGCATTAAATTCGCATAGAACCGTTGCAACTGTCAGATGTCTGTGCAAGGGTGCCACAGCCAACACAATAACAACATGAGATGTAGGAGTCTGTACAGAGACCATTGACATAGCAGTGATGCCAATTATTTTTCTTTTTTCAAACAATTTTCTAAGACGCTCTGACTACATTAGTGGTAGCCTCGAGATGAAGCATTCACTATTCTAACACCCCTCTTAGAATAGTTCTTCTAAGTTTCCCTGTTCATCATTTTGGGCGTTGGTAATTGATCAGCGGTAGCAAACTTGCTTCAGAGTCAATATTGTAGATTTGTATTGCTTTCGAGAGACTTGAGCACATACTTGAGGCAGGCACTCCAGTGCAGCATCAAGACAGGGGAATGATCTGAAACACCAAGGCTTTGTCTGTCTGCAGGCAGGCCATAAAAGATCTCATGCTCACTTTGCAAAGAGGAGCAAAAGTCCTCCTTGGAGTCATAGTCGATATTTATCAACCAAACAATATCACTAATACAGAACAACTGGTTATTTTCCATGTTGCTGTTTCAGGGATCTTCCTGTGCATAAGCTGCATCATGTTTCCTACAGGGAGTTACACAGTGAGGGGGCGGGGGGTGGTTCTCGCTGAGGTCGAAAAGCACAGTATGAATTCATACTCCCTACTGCACATGCAGCAAAGGGTTATTGCAATGAGAAGTGACCACTCAGGATTACAGTTAATGGGTTGGGGGTGGGATGTTGTGGAATTATGTACACTTGCTGAGATTGGTGGGGGAGGCAGTTACACGGTGACAAGCTATTCTTTAAAAATGGAGTCAGGAATGCTTCCTCTCGTGTTACCTTGTTGTGCATACTCCGAACAGGACTGGGTGCTGTAGGCATTCTAAAAGCAACACAATTCAGACCAGCTTTTCTGATCAAAAACCCATGCTGGTTTCCCAGGTTTATAAACTTTGGCTCTCAACCTCTGAGCACAGAGCCCTGAAATCTCTGGCAGGGCAGTCAGTCATGGGGCAGTATAATCCCTGGCAACCAATGGCCTGGAGTCATTTCTCAAGCTGCTTAATGACTCAGACATTTAAATCATTTTAAACCTCAACTTTGAGCCTAATCGTACGCAAGTGGACAACAGCCTGTCAGCAAAACATTGGCCTCACAAATCATTCATTACCTGTTACACAACCTCTCTCCTTCCCCAGAACCTTAGCTTTAACAATGTATTTACAGCAATCTTTTGTAAGTCTAAACAACCAAACATGGCCGAATCACAGCATTGTGTTGGGGAGGGGTTGGGTGCAGGGAGCAAAGACTTATGTCCTATTAATTTACACACAGTATAACTGGGGACTCAATAATGCAATCGCTATGAACAAGATGGGGTGGGTGCAAAATAGAGGGGCAAAAGGAAGGAGCAAAGACATGGTGAATAATTTGTTTCTACTGTAATAGACTGTGAATACATTTGTTTCTATGCTGAATCACTTGTTTCTGTATTGATTCACAGCCTGTTACAATGTTTTCTTACTGTAACAGAGTGAATCAATTTATTTCTGTACTATAACAGTGAATCATTTCCTTCTGTATTGTAACAGGCTGTGAATCATTTGCTTCTCTATTGTAACAGACTGTAAATTTGTTTCTGTACTGTAACAGACAGTGAATTGATTTATTTCTGCATTGTAACAGACAGTAAATCATTGACTTCTGTAACAGGCTGTAAATCAATTTGCTTTTGTACTGTAACAGAAAATGAATCAAGTTTTTTCTACTGTAAGAGACTGAATTGGAAGATGCCTTGTGACATTACAAAAGTAGAAGTATTTGAGATCTGTATATGACCAAAGACTATGGACCTCCTCTTATCTGGTGATACATAACACATGGTATGACCTATATGTTCATAACTGATGATGCGGTGCCTGAGATGGACAGCTGTAGGTGTAATGGTGTTACAGGAACTGTACCATACACTGACAGTATACCATTCACACTGGTGCTACAGGACACTGCTGAGGTTACCACAAAGGCCCCACCTTCTCAACCTACCCTCTCGCCAGAGGTGCTCAGACCCTCAGGTTAAACTCACCACCATTCATGTCTCTCTCTCTCTCTAATGAGACAGCAACCCTAGGTCCAGCACAACTATGGCAACATTACCATTACTGGACATTACTATACATCCTATTCACAGCCGAGCTACAGGATACAGTATTGTACATTAAATAAACCCTGCTCAAATGCGAGCTACAGACGGTGCAATGTTCAAACTGTTGAAGTGCAAAGGCTTTGGTTGCCTTGGTGTGCAGGAATGAGCAGGGAGGTGACAGCTGGCTATACGCTGACCCCGTGAAGGACAGCAATGAACTTAAGTGCAGGAGAAAGGAAACTGCATCCTATAAATCTCTCTCACTAACCAGATGTGGCAGAAGCCTCAGAAGTGAGAATTGTTCATTCAAGTCTGGAACCTGTCATTGCTGAGCTTTTCCCCTCTGGCAGGATTGGTGTCGCTTGTAGCTGTACCATTCACACCTGCTGTGGCACCGCTGATACTGAATCAGAGGTCCTGACAAAAGAGTAAGGCAGTGGCAACTGACCCCACATCAAACCCCAATCAGCAGTAATTAACAACTGTGCCTTGTTACAGCCTGCCCTGAATAGGCAGTGAATGTTCATTCAGTGCATCTGCCTACACAGTGGCATTCTATTCATATTTAATGATATTAATTATTTAAGTGCCAGCAGTTCTCTATATTTTGTTTACAAATGTTCAGGTATCAAATGTTTTTTCCGACATATAAATTTTTGAGAGAATTGTGGCAATCTGTATTCTGCAGGTTATTAAAGATGATACATTTTGTATATGTGTTCTAGGCCTAGGTTAGCAGGCCTGGCTGCACCTACAATGACATACCACCCGCACGTCACCCTCTGATGCACACACCATCCTAACTTGGAACGATATTATTTGTCCTTTCATGTTGCTACATCATTATGCCTTCCTAGCAGCACTGTAGGTGTAATGGGAACAGACAGATTGCAGCAGTTCAGGAAGGGCAGTCAGGGATGGATAATAAACACCGGCCCAGCCGGTGATTCTCACAATCTGTGAATGAATGAAAAAAAACTGACGAAAAATGAGACAGAGCAAATCCTGACACTCTGATCATTAATGTTCGCATTAAAGCCCATCCCTCCGGCACATGGAGGCAGACAGATGAACACACAACCTACCAGATTGTAGATCCCCAGAAGCAGAGCTTCAATGCAGCCATTGCTCTGTCTCTCTCTGCTTGCTGTAATGCACAGATATCTCCAGATCAATTCGGGCAGAAACTGCAGCGTGAATCTCTTCAACCTCACCTCTGAGCTTCGGTACAACTCAAACAGCTGGTGACAGACAGGTTCCAGTAACTGTGGGGACAGAGTTATGCAGCAGAGGTAGAAACAGGAAATGTCACAACAGCTTCACAGCAACAATGCACCAAGCAGGAGACGTGGAAATGTGCCAGGGAGGATTACCATCACTGTATGGATTTTAGGCCATGAAACTACACTGAAGATCCCCCTCTCTCTTGGCACATGATGCAAGTGGTTTAATCAAATTCATCAAATACCCGCGTACTGGGCATTTTTTCTTGATTTTCTTTTCAGGGACTTGGGTGTAGCTAGCAAGGCTGGCATTTGTTGTCCAGCCCTTGAAGTCAGATGCTTTTTCGGCCATTGCAGTGAAGCAGCTCAGAGTCAACTGTGCTCCAGGAGTCATATGTCGGTCAGAGTGGGCAACGATGGCAGATTTCCTTCCTAAAGTGCATTAATGAACCAAGTGGGTTTTTACAATAAATCAATGATAGTTGTCCTGGTCGCCATTACTGATAGTTAGCTTTAGACTCCAAATTTATGAAGTGAATTTAAATTCCACCAGTGGGATTTGAACTAATGTCCCCCGAGCCTCTGGATTATTAGTCCAGTGATAGAACCACTACTCCACTGCTTTCCAATTCAAAAAGTTAAGCAGCTTAAAATTTCCCACACAAACTGGTTGGTCTCCAAGGTAATTACTTTTCATTATGTTAGTCACATCCGACTCCACTGCAAAGTTTAACAAGATATGCTAGAATTATGAATTCGTTAAATTCCTTCTCGTCACTTAATGACCTTATTATTTAAAACCTACATCAAATATAACCTGAAAATCAGAAAATGATGGTCAATGCAAGCAGGATAACTCCAGGAAGCTACAGTGCACACAACGTGCAGGTCACCACTTCATCAGCCAAGGCTTCTGCAGCACAGTTGGCGAGGGTCAGGATCCTGACCACCAGTATCCATTACAGATTAAGAGCTTCACCTCCTTGAACTAATAGGACACACTAGCTGCAGACGTCTTACGTCATTGTTAGGATCCTGGATGACCTTGTAGAGAGCCGGCACAATATCTGTCTTCTGCTCAAGGGTTGCTGCATAACAGGATAGCTGAGATTCAGGCAAAGTCTGTACAACAGTGAGGGAAAAGGGAGAGGTTACCAAATCTGCTAAAACCCCAAGGTGGAAAAAGGGTAAACACAGAAAACATTGGACATCAGTAGCTATATTGCGTGTATGTGTCTGTCTGTGTGTGTAAGCCTATGCATGCATTTATGTATAAATATGCACTTTTGTCTGCCTGTGGATGTGAGCATACACATGTGGATGTCTATGCAGGAGTCTGTATGCATATGTGTCTGGGTAAGCATGTATGTGGTGCACATGTGCATACTTGTATATTTGAGGATACAGTGGCAGATGGGTTTGTGTTTAAGCGTGGATGTGTAGCCAAATGTGGACTGTGCGCCACTTGCACGTGTGATTACATGTGCTCCTTCAAGTGCCTGTATGCAGACGAGTACATGGGTAGATTCGCAGATTTGCACGTGCATCTATAGATCTGCACATCTGTGCGGGCCTGTGTCTGCATGTGCAATTGTAAATGCATGTGTGGTCACATGCAAGTATATGCATGTGTATATAGTTGTAGCATGTGCAGATGTACAAATGTACTTGTGCATGTACACATCTGCACTATATGTGAGTGCATGCACAGGTATGCTTGTGCGTGTGAGTGGATTGATGTGGCAGTGGAGGTGGGGGCTGTGCATGTTGAGATGTGTGTCTGGACGTGTGCACATGCATGTGGGTGTACATGTGTGAACAGTGTAACCGGATAAACATTTTCAATACACTGGACAGCATTCCCAGCATAATTTGGACAAACTGCAATTAGCCTAGGCCTGTTGCAGCGCACAGTTATAGTAGCGTTACCTTGAACTGGGAAAGCCAATCCTCCACAACCTCTACATCAGAGTTCAGCATCTTCTTACTGCTCACTGTTATTTACCTGCAGAGAAAACAAAGACTTCAAATCTTACAACTTTCGGGAGCACCATGTTACACATATCATAACCTTTAAAAAAAAATGGAAATGTTGAAACTTGAAATGTTATAACATTCAAGGCTTATTGCTGGAATGTGGGATTAGTGTCGATAGGTCAGTGCAGACTAGAAGGGGCAAGGGGCCTCTTCTGCGCTGTATGACTCTATAACAGAGACAGTAGTGAGAGGTATATCAAGGTTTGCTGAGGTAATTTAAGTGGCGCAGCAAATATTGTCAATGGGTGCAGAACGTTGCAAAGAGCCATTGTGTCAGTGGGTAAACAGTGACAAATTCAATTTGACTTGGGGATGCATGAAAACTCACCACTTTCACCCAAGAAAGAGAAATATTTTCACAATTGATGTGATGCAATCCTCTCTTTATATCACTTTTATGGTGCTGAATAAGTCAGTGTGCTGTGAAATGTAACATATCTGCACACTCAATTCCAAGAATTGTTAGATGCAATATTCAATTCCATCCAGCAATAGGGGTGGGACCTATTGCAAGGTTTTCAGTGGCTCACTCAGGACAGTTCGAGGGTCACTGAAGAGCAGTTCAAAAGATTACAAGACAGGGATTAAAGGTTGGCAAATATGAGCGCTGTGTGACTATATACTCATGTTCGAAGTGCTATTTTTAGCTGTATGGTAGGGAAGACCACTGAACTCCACTGGTTCTGTGTAGGGGACTGAGGGTAAAGTCCCAAGAGCAGTAAGCCATATTCCAGAAGTTATTAGGCAACTAGGTGTTGCAACCAGGGTTTAGGAAAATCCTGGAAGTTGCGGTGGCTCATAAAGGAGCTGGGTGACAGGAACAGGTCAGTAGAGTTAAGAGTAGGGTGTTAGGCCTCACCAGGATAGCATGCTGGAAATCATATCCTTTTGACTTTGATTTTTTCACGTGTATTTTACAGTAAAAATATAACAAAATACAGTAAAAAGCTTTCATTTGTCCCCCTTGAAATGGCACCGTGTTGAATAATTTAAGAATAAGGAAAAGAAGATGTCGCTTGAAGACAGTCCATCAGTCCTGAGCCAGCTCATCACCGTCAACGACACATGCACTGCCATCCCTCCACCACTGCTTCGCAGCCGTCTACACTGGACTCAACAAACAGAAGCCACTGATCCTCAGGTGCCATCTTTGCCACTGGGCCAAGATTCCTCGTCACCACCTCGCTGGCACCTGCACCAACCCAATGTCTCTCACCACTGGGCCCACCTCATCGATGTTGCTGTGGTGCGCTTCTGCCACTGCCGCCAGCCCCAGACTCAACGAACAAAGTCACCAATTCTCAGACTGCTGAGCCTATCTCGCCGCTGTCGCCTCTGTTGGCATAGCAGCCGCCGATTCCAGATCCTGTGCTTGCTCTGGAAAAGTAAGTAGGGGCTCAGTCTCCTTCACACTGGGCCTGCTCGAGGTCCGCACCCTGGGCCCAGCTCGAACTGCTCGAGGTCCGCACCCTGAGCCCAGCTCGAGACTGCTCGAGGCCCGCACCCTGAG
>JAHRHZ010000144.1:12463026-12529726 GCA_024137785.1 Ginglymostoma cirratum | reverse complement strand
CACACCCTGAGCCCAGCTCGAGACTGCTCGAGGCCCACACCCTGAGCTCTCGCCACTACTGAAACTTGTCCAGAGCTTGGACAGCAAAGTAAGTAAAAAAAAAAATATTCCCCAGAGTTGCCACAATAGCTAAGAATTTTAAAAAGTACACAATGTTTCCCAATTTGCTGTCTTTTCGAGCCAGGTTAACAGAAAGCATAGACCAGTTTTTGTACTTAATAAGAATCACTATTTATTGCAAATAAATAGGTTTTAACTACAAATAAACAATCATGAACTGTTGATGTATAACTACTAGTTAAAACTCTAACCCACTTCTAAAACTCAAGCTCTACACACATGTACAAACAGACACAAAATAAATCAGTGTTGTGGGTGGAAGGGTAGACAGGAGAGGCAGTTCATTGGTCCCTGTCCCAAACAAGGTTTGCTGATCAAAACGCTGTTTTTCAATCTTCCACATCTTGGTACTTTCGCTTGTTTGCAGGAGGAGCAAGTTGACTGGTTCTGACCTGTTAATTAGAAGTGACAGACTACAGTCAACTTATTTTTCCCTTCTAGTTGCTATGTTCAGGCTTCAGATGTGTTCCTGCTGTGCAGAATGAAGCATCTCCTTCCCTTCCAGAGGTCCAATTGCTGCAGCTACTTGGGAGCTGATCACCTAGTTGACAGCAGACATGAGGCCTTTGTTATTGATAACTGAACCTAGACTATGAACCAATCAGCTACTTGTTGCTGGTCAAATCTTCATTCACACAGCCCTGGAGACCAGCTTACCTCTCATTAGGTATGCCCTGATGTTTAAACCAACAACTGTGTTAACAGCACTTACAATGATTGTGGGAAACTTGCTATTTAAAAAGTACAAAAATTCTACAACAATCCTTAGCTTCTAAACAAGTCGCCTTCCCATTTCAGTCCACAATCAAATAAGTAGAAAAATTAAAAAAAAAAAAACATGATCTTTACAGGGGGTTGAAATGCCACAAGCAGGGTCCACTTGCTGGAGCTGAACAAGATAGGAGTTGAGGGACAAAAGTACAAAGAAAGATCTAGTTGGTTAAGCTAGCTGTTTCGAAAAATGTGGAGTTACGCCTATGAATGAGTACTAGAGTACAGTTTTCAGAGTCTAAGGGGGTACTGGCCCAGGAAAGGCACAGGATTTTCTCCCTACCAACCAGTTTATTTAGTGAGCAAGAGGAAATTGTCAGAGATTTAGGTAAGTTCAAAATAATCAGACAGAGTCAATATGGTTTTGCAAAAGGGAAATCATGTTGAACCAATCGACTAGAGTTCATTGAGGAAGTAACCTGTTCCACGGATAAAGAGGAACCGGTGAATATACTGGACTTAGATTTTCAGAAGGCATTTGACAAAGTGCCCCATTAAAAAGCTTTTGTGGAAAATTAAAACTCAGTGTAGAGGGTAGTGTATCGGCATGGAAAGAAGATTGGCTAGATATGAAGCAGAGAATAAGTCTAACGAGTCTTTTTCAGATTGGCAAGATGTAACAAGTGGTATGCCACAGGGATGGGTGCTTGCATCGTGTACAATTTATATAACAACTTGGATGAAGTGACAGAAGGTATGGTGCAAAATTTGCCAATGATACAATGACAAGTGGGAGAGTAAGTAGTGTAGAGGATGCAAGGAAGGCACAAGAGAATGTCAAATGGAGTAATATGGAGGAAAAATGTGAAATAGTTCATTTGATTGGATGAATAAAAAATATGCTAAATGATGAAATTGGAGAGCCTTGAGGTGCAGAGGAATCAAAGTCCTAGTGTATGAAATACAAAAGGTACAACAAGTAATGCAATTAAGAAAGCTCATAAAATGTTCTCATCTATCATGAGGGGAACTGAATACATAAGTAGGAAGATAATGCTTCAGTTATATTGGGCATTGGTTGATACCACATCCGGAGAACTTTGTACGGTATCAGTCACCTTTCTAAGGTCAGAAGGATGCAAGTAAGTTGGAAGCAACTCAGAGGGTTTGCCATACTGATACCTGAAAGTTGCATTATGAGTAATGATTGGACAGGTTAAGCTTGTACCTGCTGGAGTTTAGAAGAGTAACAGGGAGTTTGATTGAAACATTGAAGAACATGAGGGGTCATGACAGAGTAGATGTGGAGAGAATGTTTCCGCTTATGGGAGAATCTAGAACTACAGGTCACTGTTTAAAAATCAGGATCACCCAGTTAACACAGGCTGCAGGAGATGTTACATGGTAAAATTGTGGGGGAGGGGTCAACCCATTGGAAATGGAGAGTGATTTTGTAGTGGTTCCTGTAAAGTGTAGAATCCTGTGGAGAGAATGTTGTAATGTATAAAATGTGGATAGTGTTATCGGTCATAACGAGAGTGTAGGCTGCCTGTTCAGTAATATTTAGTTGAGTGTGCTGTTAGATAAAGTCTTAAAACTTGAACCTTATGGTGACGGCTTTGAGCTGATTACTGGGAATTCAAATAACTTCTAAAAACAACTGTGCTGTGCTCTAACCGGACTCAGATGCATCAGAGAGCAGAGGAAATTTCAGTCTGAATGGCTTTCACTCTCAGAGATTCCTTTGCAACAGTAGTACAGAGAGATAGGGAGGGGGAAAAGAGAGGGGGAGGGTGACAGAGTGTGGGTGGGGTGGAGAGAATGGACCCAGCATCATCCTCCTGTGTGCAGTTCCACCATGCTGCGCATACACCCTTAGTAACATTGGGTGTTTACATACCACGTGCTGAGGTTCTACCTTTCCTGGGTGTTACACAAGATGGGTCCAGTCACATAGCTTCAGAGCACTCTAATAAGTTGGACTGTACCACATCACCTGTCCTTTGTGGAATAGATTGGATGGAATGACATCTCTGACCATAAGTCCATCAGACTGTGGTCAACACAATGTTTTCGATGCATTGCAGGGAAAGGAGAAGGTCAATCCTGTCAGATGGTTCCCTGAATAGACTGTCACAAGTTATTTGGCATTATGCCACATCAACAGAACTTTCCAACCAAGACATAGCTTGATCTTTTCCATCAGATCAAAAAATGCACACATGACCTCTCTCTGCCAATTTAGAGACTGCAGTAGTGGTGAAGAGACCGTATCACATCCCCTCCTGGAATGTGTTTTTGCTAAAAAGATCTGGAGAGAGATGCAGTGGTTTATGTCAAAGTTTACCCCAAGCAAGACTTTGATGCAGAATTTTGTACTCTGCTGGCTGTTACCATGGAGGCACACAAAGACAAACATTGACTGCACCTGGAGGGACGATCAACTCAGTGAAAGATGCTCTTTGTTTTGCCTGAAACTTGTTGATCTTTGGTGCAAAGAGTTGACCTCAACTGAGTGTTGTAGACTGGCACATTCCACGATCCAGGACCATGTGCTGAAGGACACATTAAAGCTTGGGACAGCCATCACAAAGGCACAATGGGGAAAGACTACCACCTAAAAACGTTTCTCCCATGATATCCTGAGGGTCTGTTGACCTATAGAATCCTTTGTACACTTATTGGAATGCAAATAGTTTCCAGGCATATTTAGTAAATCTTCTGCAGTATATTTATAAATCATTTATCGTGAAGAAAAGAAGTGCGATATTTGGACTGTGACCAGGCTAAATTTTAATCCTGGTTTTTCAATTGAGCTGTTTCAGTCCCAAATACCAAGTCCATTACACTTTGTAAAAATTACATTCAGTCAACTTCAGTTCAGTTATTTCATATGCCATGGCACTGGGGCAGATATTTGAGTTTCAGAAGGTGTATTTCAGGAGAGCATCATATCAGGATGTACAGACTCTCAGTATTATGGTACACAATCTGACAGAAACCAGTGACTCAAAGCTCAAGACAAGGTAGATTGCAAGATTGCTGGAGCAGCTAATCAACGGTCCCTGATCCTCATGACACACAATGTGCTGCTCGAGTGAGTTGGGTTGTATTTTCCACCAGTACTAGGCTTGACATCAGCCTGAAGAGCTATTATGGCCAATGATCACGGAAACGTAACTGGATCAGATGATCCGAAAGAATATCCTCCCCAGAATGAATTAAAAACATGCTGCTATGCATAGACAACGGGGCAGTTATGTGTCCTTAAGATACACAATGACACGTCCACAAACACCAATGGATTTACCAGCTGCTAAGCTCAGTCATGCAATGCTGAAGGGATACAGTGTAACTGTGCCAGAAAATAAAGCGACAGCAAGGCCCTGGCAGTGGTCAGGATCACAGGATCTACTAGGAATGGCAGACTAGTGCTAATATTACTGGACATGCAATCCGGAAACCTGGGCTTGGGCTGTTTAATCCATTATAGTTATTTTCAGAGAAAAGTAACGAGCTGGGCTCAAGCTCAGAAAGCACAGAACCACAGAATGATTACGAGGCCATTTGATCCATCATGTCTACGCCTGTTCTCCAAAGGAGCAATTCACTTAGATCAACTCCCCTGCCATCTTCCCATAACTTTACATATTCTTCCTTTTCAGACAGTAATCAAATTCCTTCCTGAATGCCTCACTTGGAGGTTCAAACCCATCATAGCAGCTGGGTGAATTTAAGCTCAATTAATTAATATATCTGAAATTAAGATGCTAGTCTCATTAATAATGATCACGAAGCTGTCAAATTGTCACCTAAACCCAACAGGTTTGCTAACTTCCTTCATATATGGAAGGAAGTCTGTCACCTTTACTGTTTGAGCATACATGCAGCTGCAGATCCAAAGCAACTGTGGCTGGCTCTGACTTGCTGTCACCCTCTGAAATGGCATAGCAAGTTACTTAGTTGTATCAAGGTGGTATATAAAAAAAGTGTGGATGCATCTGCATCTCACAAACTGCAGCAGTTCAAGAAAAGGGCTCATGACCAGAGGCGATTAGGGATAGGCAATAAATGCTGATCTGGTCAGCAATGTTCACATCCCATGAATTAATTAAAAAAACAGAAAAATTTCAAAGCCATCCAACAAAACGTGCAGTGTAGAAACCTTCATTCTTTCAGAAATCAGAGTCACTCTTTTCATAGGCAGCAGCTTCTAAAAATAAACCATTTCAGCTAAACCATTTTTAATGTAGCGCTGAGAATTATTTTCTTTTACTATTTTGATTAATTCATTATTCCTATATAATTTTACACCCTGCAATAAACTTTGCTATTTCTAAGTGCGTTATATACACTGCCTGCATTTAAAAATGGTCTGAAGTCTATGATCACATTAACATTAAAAGGGTTCACTGCCTGTGGAAAATGGCAACTGCACTTGAGCTAAATGCATTGGGTGGGAGCCCAGATTATAATTGTCTCAACAAGGAACTGCTTCCTGAGTTAATACGAACAGAAAGTTTGGCAGTTTTAAAATACAGCAGTTATCAGCAAAACTGTTGTCCACTGCAGGAGCAAAACACAGAGGCTGCTAAAATGCATAAAATAGACATAAATCATATAGATAAAACACCAGGAGCAGAAGAGACCAGATCACTCATCTTTTCCATTACGAAGACTGCACACATGATATTGAAGGCAGAGACCTGTGCTGAGTCAGCTAATTCCAAGCAGATGGGTTGGGGAACACAGATAACAGAAGCCCTGCCCAGTCTATGGATGTATGGGAGTCTATTACTGATGGGGAGAACAGTCTCAGTGTAAAGCAGCCCTCTGAATTCCAGCACAGAGACTCACACTTGGGAGAGGTACCGTGTATCTGGCTCAACCAAGAGTTAGCATCTATGCAGAAGTATGAAGGTCACAGAGTCATTACCCTACAGAAAAAAGTCATTTGGCCCATTCCACTGACTCTCTGTCGAGTAACCAATCAGTCCCACTTCCCTGCTATAACCCTACAGCCTTGCAAGTAGATTTCCCTGAAATGCCCATTCAATTTCCTTTTGAAATCAGTCCTGCATCCATCACCCACCATCAGAACGTTCCATTATCAGTAGAATAAGAATATAAATTTCTCATCCCATCACTCCAAAAATATGAGATTTTTGGCCCCAAGTTCATGAACCATCAGTGATTTTGAAGAGCTTTATCATGCTGAAACTTGTAATAATGCTGTGCACTCTATCCATTCTCCCTCAAATCCCTTAGCTCCGTGGAGAACAGCCCTAGCTTCCCTCAAAAGCAAAATATTGTAGATGCGAGACTGGAATTCAAAATGGGAACTCCGTAACTCTGGCAGTGTCTGTGGAGAAACAGAGTTAACTTTTCAAGTCCGACATGACTGTTCTTCAAAACTGTTCCACAAATGCTGCCAAACTTGCTCGGTTTGTCAGGCAATTTCTGCTTTTACTTGTGGTCAAATGATAATTTTTCTTCTCCATCACTTAACTATTGAAACTGTGGCCCCTGCTCACAAGCCACTGCCCCCCAGCCTTCTGTGAGGTCACTTTTACCAACACCTCCAGGAATAGGTCCAGCCTGAGCTGCAGGCCTAATCAGAATGGTTCCGGGAATGAGGGATTTTAGCTACAAGGGTGGATTGTCATAAAAAAACCCATTTGGTTCACAAGTGTCCTTTCACGAAGAAAAGTCACCACCCTTACCTGATCTGGCCTACATGTGATTCCAGACCCACTGCAATGTGGTTGACTCTTAACTGCCATCTGGGCAATTACGGTTGGGCAATAAATGATGGCCTAGTCAGCAATGCCCTCATTCCATGAATTAATGAAAAAACCTCAAGAAAATCCTAAACTTGAGCAGAAGACACAGGGAAACATCAAATGTATGGGTTGAAGGAGAGGGAATAGGAGGAATATTTGTGGATTATGCGAAGTGAAGTTTGGATATGTATGGACATTACTGGGTTACAAAAGATTTCCTTGGAACTGGAAAGTCAAAAGGTTGAAGGAGACTATGGATTATCTGCAGGTTACCATAAAGAAGTGACTTTGAAAAGTACTGTCTAGGAAAGTTTTTGAGAGAGATAAAGTTGGCATTTTATTGCTTTAACTTCTGAGCAACAGACATGGAAATGCTAAAGGATCTACGCTGTCACTGCCTAGTAACAGCCTCTCTGCTGAAGCAGAGTTTTTTGTTTCAGTACACACCTAGAAGATGTGATGCAGTACTCTCTCTATCAGTCAGTAGTTGTCAAAGTTTGGAGCTGAAAGCAGCATTCTCTATTGACTCTCAGTGAAGTACTTAGAAAAACAAACTGCAACTTGAAAATATCAGGGCATCTAGTTGCTTCTCATCTGAACCTGAAATCTACTCTGAAGATTTTCCACTATTCTGCAACTATTATAAATTGGAACTCATCAAGAATTGAAAGAAACAACGAGTCGACCCATTTTTGTTGTCTGACTTTGAGTCTTGAACTACAGGGGTGTTGTGTTTTATTTCCGTTTTTGCCAAACTTTGTCCTGCCTTGCGGAACTGTGCAGATCTTTAAGCTGTCCATATGCACGTGTTTGGGATTAAAGGGAATACAGTTTAATTCACGTAGTAGCCGAGTTAATTACCAGTTTGCCACTCATTTGAAGAATAATTTTGCCTGTCAGAAACATTTTACTTTTCAGTATTTTTTTTGAAAAGCCTGGTGAAAGCTGATAAATAAATTGACCATATTTGGTGAATAAGACATGTACACTTTTGGTATAGCTCATGGCGTAGTAGAGTTTGACTTCCAGCGCTCTTTTCCTACCAGAGTTCTAACAGATGTGAGTTAGTGTTTCCAAAAACAAAATTATTAGATTGAACACTCGGTCTGGAGATTCTCCCCTTTTTCCAACCTCTTCTCTTTTAATACACATTAAATAGGTTATACAACCCATGGTGGGGCACTGAAACAAAGTAGTCAAAACATCAACAGAAACTAAGATTAAAATCTTATCAAAATTAGAACGTAATTGCCAGAGTGATGATACATCCCAGCCTCTGTGGACCACAGCATCCCCTGAAAATGTGTCACTTTCCACACAGATTGAACATAACACAAATGATCATTCAGTGGTATGTGATACAGACGCAGTTCACTCAGTTCAAATTCTGATTCATCCTGCACCACAACATATCACTGAACATTTCAACACAATACATGTGCATAAATCATTGAAACTGGCAAGACAGTGTGAGAGCAGTGTTAATAAAGCATATCATATCTTGGGTGTTACCATTAAGGGCAAAGAGTAATAAAGCAATAAGGCCATGATAAAATTGTATAGAACACCGGTGCGACCTTAAACGGAGCACTGCCTCTAAATCTTAGATACTGTAATTTGGGAAGAATGTGAAGGCATTGGAGAGGTTGCAGAAAAGATTTATTAAAATGACTCCAGAGATGAGGTACTTCAGTTATGTAGATAGACCAGAGAAGTTAGAACTAGATTCCAGAGAGAGGAAGTTGAAAGGATAGAGGTATTCAAAATCAAGCAGAGCAGACAAGGAGAAACTGTTCTCATTAGTGGAAGGATCAGGAACCAGAGGATTAGATAATTTAAGATGATTGGCAAAAGAAGCAATAGCAACAAGGGAAAAATCCTTTTCACACAGTTGGGTGGTTTGGATCTGGAATATACTGCCCAATTGTGAATGGAGGCAAATTCAATCAAGACATTCAAGAGGGAATTGAATTATTATCCAAAGAGGAAGAATGTGCAGGGTTATGAGTTGAAGGCAGTGGAAATGGCACAAGGTGCTCCTTTAGAGAGTGAATATAGAAATGGCGAGTTGAATGGACTCCTTATGTGCTGTAATTGTTCCCTGATTCTGTGACAAGAAACTGTGGCTTCAGATCAGAGTGTCACCTGTAGCTGCTAATCTGCCAGTCAATATTCCGAACTAGTGCCCGAGTTTTACAGCAGAACAGAACAGTCAAAAATCCCAGCCACTGAATGAGGCTGGTGTAATAGAGAGGGTACTATGAGATCCAAACCCAGGTCTGATGCACTGGGAAAATGACCAACATGTCACACACAGCACAAGAGTAAATACCTGGCAGGCTGGGTGCAAGCAAAGTTCTCTCCCCACTGTATCTGTAGCAGCAGGAGGAGAGTTCATTTCATCCCATTATAAAACTGCCATCTAAACTGCACCATTTAGAATTAATTCTGGACATTAGGAAACTTGGTTGGGCAAAGGCCCTGTTTCAATGCTGTATCACTCTGACTTTATTCCATCACTCCAAGTTCTCTTAGAAATTGGAAATGTGATGTTATTAGGTGTATTAAGTGATATTTGGTGTTCAATGTTGCAAAGGGGTCAGTGAATTCCAAGGGCCTGCATTCAGAACAGGACTGAGAGTTGATGAGATGGATAAGGGAGAGGAAACTGAGGCAAATCTCTGGCAATTCTCAAAATGCCTACATAATTTCTGAAGCACACCTAGCTACCAGTTCCAGTGAACACAAACCCAGTATATTCAACCTTTCTTCATAGCTAAAATCCCCATACCAGGCAACAGTAACCCCTCCAAAGCATCTACATCCTTCTGATAGTGTGATGACCAGAACTGTACACGATATTCCAAGTGCGGCCTCACTAAAGTTCTATAAAGCTGCAGTATATCCTATCTATTCTTAGACACAATGCCATTTCCAATGAAGGCAAGCGTGCCTTAAGCCTTTTTTACTATCTTATCTACCTGTACTGCCACCTTCAGCGATCTGTGGATCTGCACACCCAGATTCCACTGCATATCAACACTCCTAAGGGTTCTGCCATTCACTGTATAATTTCCGTCTGTACCAGACTTCCCAAAAATTTTAAAAAGGACATGAGTGGCAATTTTTAGTTTACACAGAGTGGTTTGTGTCGGAATGAGCTGCCAGAGAAAGTAGTGGTAGCAGGTACAGTTACAACATTTAAAAGACATTTGGATATGTACATGAATAGGAAAGGTTTCGAGGGATATGGGCCAAATGCAGACATGTGGGACTAGTTTAGTTTGGAAACATGGTTGGCATAGACTAGCTGGACTGAAGGATCCATTTCCATGCTGTATGACTAAGTGCACACGTACACGTACACACACACACAGGACTCCAGACCTACCACATGGACACAGGATTCCAGAAGCATGGTGCGCAAAGTGATTACAGACACACACACACACCTGGATTTCAGAGCTACACTTATCCAGACTGCAAACCAAACTCTCACATACCCCACTGGATTACAGACCAAAGTAAAATACAACCACTAACAGCATTACATAGCCAAGGTCACACAAGCATACTGAATTTCAGATCCACAGCAAATTCCTGGATGATCCCCAGAACAGACGGGAAACTAGTCAATGTGTGCCACATTTAAAGCAAAAACAACTCCAAAATCATTGAGCTTCAGTGTGCCAATGACACCTGTCTGAGCACCAGGTTAGTGTGGACTTTATCTCAGAAGCATAAAAGAAATAGGTCTTTAACTAAATATCTGGAAACTTAAAATCCACTTCTAACCAGTTCCAAAAAGCACATCATTCACACTCGATTAAGACTAACTGCAAGACATTGAGAAATGCCAATTTCCTCATCTCGGGAGCGTCCTCTCCCTGATAGAAGCATGGACGGCTAAGTCAGCCATCACCTCCAAAGCGCCAGCTCAGCCTTCCACTGACTATGGAAGAGAGTGTGTGAAGACCAGGATCTCAGGACAGAGACACACCAGACAGCAGCACCGGATTACAGACCCTTGCACACAGACACGCTGTGTGTGACTGACTGACAGACAGATAGATAGATAGATGGACGGACGGACGAACGAACGAACACAGTGTGTTACAGTCCCACACACAGAAGGATCCTGATCCTCTCCCTCTCCGTCCTTGTCTCGCTCACCTCCAGCTCTAGGCCTGAGCCTTCTTTCCGACGCCTCTTACCCCACACCTTCCCTCGGCCTGTTTCACCCCCTCCCCCGAAATCTACCTGTGCTGCCGGCAGTGTGTCCTCCGTTGTGCGGGGTGCACCCTGAATCCTCAGGCCCGGCTCCAGGCTCCTGGCTTCATTCCCCTCGTTCAATAACATCCAGGAGCCGGCCCCTTCCTACGCTCCATCGGCCTCTCCCATTGGCTCTCCGTCAACCGCCACACACCCCCATCCGGGCCGCCCATTGGTCAACTGGGCGGGTGTCACATTCTATACCCACCGGCTGCCAGCCGGCTCGGTGTCACACATTAAACCATCCGGGTCCGCGGGTTTCCCGGCGTCCACTGGCCGTTCCGGGCTCCAAACCCGATACAAAGGGCTTTTTCGGGGTCTCTGGAGCACCCCACTACGCTAGGCAGGTCTCTGTCATTTCTTTATTATGTTTCCAATTAGATGCGGTAGTTGTAATGGAGGGTGAGCTATCCCATCATTCACCGCGGCTGAGAACCCTCCCTATCAAAGACCTGACTCCTAGTGCATGTATAGGGGAGTTTCACCAGCGCTCTGCATGCTGAGAGCTGAGGGCTGCCATTATTCGCAGCTGGTGAAATGGAAAACAGGACAGCTTTCAAAAAGGAGTACACGTTGTTGTCTAATTCCCGCTTCTGCCCTTCTTAAATTTCCATCATTTGTAGACTTTTCAAACCAACTGAATCATTGGTAATAGGTTTCACTAGAGAAGGGCATGCACTCTCCTTCATCCCAGGGCGTAAGACAGAATGACTATAGCGCAGAAGAATCACATTTGGCCCGTTTGTCTGTAATGCCTCTCAGAAGAAGTAACTCACTAAGCAGCCTCGCACGTTCTTCCTTTTTCGGATAACAATCCAAATCCCTTTTGAATGCTTCGATTGAACTTGCATCCACCACACTCTCAGACCTATTGCCTCATATTGTTTCTGCCAAATAATTTAAATCCGTGGAGAAATTCAGCAGACTTGGCAGCATCTGTGGAGAGCAAAGGCAGAGTTAATGTTTCCAGTTCCTTGACCTTGCTTCAGACTGGATCCAAAATATTTAGTTCTTCTTTCTCTCTCTGCAGATGCTCAGCATCTTCAGCAATTTCTATTTTTGTTTCAATTTTCCACAATCCACATTTTTAAAATTTTAAATCTACGTCTTCTATTTTTTGATGCTTTCATAGATGGGGAAAAGAATCCCTATCGTCTCTATCCTGTTCCTTCATAATTTTGATACGTCTATAGAATTTTCTCTGAGCCTTCACTGCAGAAAAGCTGTCCTGACTTCTTCAGTCAATGTTCATAATGGAAACTGGCAGACACGTTGCAGCCCATGACACACTCCTGACCTGCTGCAAGATCCCACAAACAGTAGTATGATAAGGACTAGATATTCTGCCTTATTTAATGACATTGACTGGACAAGTAACGGACACTCACTGGGAAGCACACTCTTGGCCTGTCTTGAATACCACGATGGAATGAGATGTCAAATTAAGTCCCCTTCTGAACTCTCAGGTGAATGTGAAAGACAACATTTCAAAGAAAATCAAGGGGATGCTTGATGTCCTGGCCAATATTTATCTCTCAATTAATTTCTCAAAGAGAAGACTATTTGATTGTTCTCACATTTGGTTTTTGGGAGTTTGCTGCACATGAATCGGTTGCATTGTTTCCTACATACTAGCAAGAAGTACCCTTCAAAATAACTTTATTGGTTGTAAAGTACTTCGTGATATTCTAAAGTTGCGAAAGATGTCATACAAATGAAAGTTTTTATCGTTTGCATCTTCCATGAAGAGCAAGATAGGACTTCAGTTACATGTCTCATCCTCACCTTTGATGGTGCAGGCCTCCATCAGTACTGCACTGGGAGTGTTATTCTGAAATATACACTCAAGTCACTGGAGAAAATCTTGAGCTTATTACCTCTGACTCAGAGGTGAGGAGGTTACTGCCCAAGCCATGTTTACACAAAGTTCTACAAAATGACAAAATTACTCATAAAACTTGCCACAGATTTTAGCTAAGTCAAAAAATTGTTCCAAAAAAAAGTGACTTGATGATGAAAACATTTTTGCACTTCACAGCACTGGAGAGGAAGCTATAAATCTCTGCATCAGTAGAGAAAGAATAGTTGGGGTGCACAGCACAAGACAGAGCACTGTAGAAATAGACAGCACCAGAATGTCACTGTAGAATTGTTTCAAACCCTGTGGGATCTTGCACTCAAGGGATCAAAAACTTTTATTTATAAAGTAACAGTCGCATAATACAATATTCCACGGTGCTTCATAAAGGTATTATAAAACATATTATGACATCCTACAAGATGACATTAGGTCAGATGACTACTGGTTTGTTCAAGGAATTTGTTTTAAGGAATGTGACAAAGACTGAAAGTGAGATGGAAAAGGTTAGGGTCCAGGCAGCTGAAGGTACAGTGATCTATGGTACAGTGATTAAATTGTGAACGCACAACAGGCCAGAATTAGAGGAGCCCAGAGCTCTCAGTGGGTTTTAAATTTGGAAGAGATTACAGAGATAGGGAAGGGTGAGGCTGTGGAGTAAATTGAAATCCAGATTTTAATAGCAAGATGTTGTTTAACTGGGAGACACTATAAATAGCATACTCTGGGATTACAGGGGAAAGGGACTTGATGTCAGTGAAGATATAGCCTGATTGTTATAGATGGACCTAAGCTTCTGGAGGGTAGAACATGGGGACCAGTCAGGAATAGTCAAATCTGAAGTTAACAAAAACGTGGTTAGGCTTTCAGTAACAGATGATATGAGAGAGGGACAAAGATGGACAGGGGTACGAAAGTGGGAAAGATGGTAGTTTTAGCAACACTGTGGAAATGTGATTGAAAATTCATCTTGGGGCCAAATAGTTTGTTTCAGCCTCACAGAGTTGCCAGGTGGAGGAGTGAAATCAGAGATGAGGGAGAAGAGTGCTTTAGTAATAATAATATTGAACTAGAGGGAATTTCATCCAGTACTGGATGCTGGACAGGCAGTTTGATAACATAGTCACAACAGAGGAATCCAGGGACATGATAGTTGAGGTACTGCTGGATATCATTAGCTTTTATATAGAAGTTGATGGTGCATTTTTGGACGATATTGTCAAGCTCAACATGTAAATGAGAAACAGGAGGGGGCCAAGGATTGATTCTAAGGGGATATCTTACGTACTGGTGCAGGATCAGGAAGAGAAACCATTGCTGATGATAGTCTGGTTACACATAGCTCTTTTTTGAGGAGATAGGTGATGAAAGAAAATTCAAATAGGAGAGGGACAACATGTGAAAAGATATAAGCGTTAACAGTATTGGCTAACATGTGGGCCAGTAGTGTACTTTGCTCGCTCAACGGCTTGATAAAGATATGATCAAGGGAATAGTATGTTGGTTTCATGGACAAGATCAACTCAGAGAGGGCAAGAGGATAGAGGGTGTAAAAATTTAAGAAGGAATCAAGTTTTGGCCTAAGATATTGGAGAGCCTTGGTAGAAATGTGTCTTCAAGGGCTGGGGAAAGGATGGAAGTGACAGAGGTGAAGGTAGAGTGAATGGGAACTGGGGTTTTAAGAAGGTGGTTTGTAGTAGGAAAAAAAAAGGACAGGATTCAAGGGTATCATGGAGTAATGAGTAGTATTAGGGCTGTAATAAGTTCATAGATGGAAAGGGCTTTGTTCACAATCAAACAGATAATGCTGCAGAGAGATGCATAGAGGAAAAGGAGTGCTGATCCACTGGTCAAGTCTAAAGGATGAGCAGCGGGAAAGGTGAGCATGACAAAAGTAGACTATGATGGAGTTTTAAGTGATCTACCCAGATCAGGCAACATATGGCTAACCCAGTTGTCCATCATATCCTATCAAATTTGTGGTCCTTTGACTTAAGGGAGTGGAGTTGAG
The DNA here is from genome assembly GCA_024137785.1 of Ginglymostoma cirratum. Taxonomy (NCBI): domain Eukaryota; kingdom Metazoa; phylum Chordata; class Chondrichthyes; order Orectolobiformes; family Ginglymostomatidae; genus Ginglymostoma; species Ginglymostoma cirratum. The sequence goes on along the minus strand of JAHRHZ010000144.1, from coordinate 12,514,971 downwards.
AGCCATTCTGAGAAAACAGCAAATGGCAAGCATCTTATGTTTTTTTAAAGGGAACTAGGGCATCACATGTGTAAGTGAGGGCACAGTTGAGCAAATCAATTGCTACAGAAATGTGATAAATGGAGGGCCAAATAGTAGAGAGATGGGAATTTGAGAGGAAAACTCTAAGTGAATTGGGAGATTGATTGATTCAGGGATGGATACAGAAAGAGTTAGAGTTGGGGAGATGAGGTAGAATATCGGTATTAAGTGATACAAAAAGTTGATCAATGATACCTGTATTTGTGATTTACACTATGGGTGTAAAACGGCCATGTATGATGGAAGAGTCAAATAATGAATATTGTGTCGAGGAGGCTTTATGTAGAAGATAAAGTTAATGAAGTATAAGATGGCAGTGAACTCACAAAAGAAAGTGTTGAATTGCTGACTAAGGAGCCTTGGCCAGTTGCTGAAGTGCATCTTGTCAATCGTTCACACTGCTGCTACTGTGCATCAATGGAGGGACTGGATATCTGTGGATTTGGTGCTAATCAAGCAGGCTGCTTTGTCCTGGATGGTGTCGAGTTTCTTGAGTGTTGCTGGAACTGCACTGTGGAAATATTCCATCACAGTCCTGACTTGTTCCTCGACGATGGTGCACAGGCTTTGGGGACTCAGGTGAGTTATCTTCCGCAGCATTCCTACCCATGACCTGCATTTTGCAGCCACAACATTTACGTGGTCGGTCCCGTTCATTCCCTTCCCCAATCCCACTCCCTGCTACCATTTCAATTCCCTGAGGATCGTCATTCTTTATTCACCTCCTCGTTCCTATTCCTCTCACCTATCCCCGTTCACCATTCCTGCCTCCCCACCTTGGCCCTAGCTCAATGCAACCACCACAATTTCCATCGACTTCTCTAGACCCCATCAAACTTCCCCGGACACGCTCTCCCCACTCCCTCCCTCTGTCACCTCCCCAATTCAATCGAGTGCGCAAGCGCGAAGGCGGGCTGCCCTCTCGCTCCACCCCTCCCGTCGCGACGGCGGTGGTGGGGCAGTATTTCCGGGTCACCTTGGTGCGTCGTGTTTCCGGGTCACCTGGAGGGCGCATTCGCCATGGGGTCGGGCCCGGAGCTGCCGGACACCCGGAGCTGGAAGGTCGAGGGGACGCCGCTTGAGCTGGTGCGGGAGAGATTGCGGAGACGGGGCCTGAAGGACCCGTGGGCCCGGTGGGTGGCTTGAGGGAGTGGGTCCGGTCCCGGTCGAAGTCCAAGCCCGTCAATGGCGCTGTACACTTAGCGCGGGGATAGCCACCACCGACAAATGTGGATTGTCACTTAAAATCCCCATCTGGGTCACTCTTGTCCTTCAGGGAAGGGAGTCTCTTCCACCCTTGACCTGATCTGGCCGACATGTGACTTCTGCAGAGATAATAGGTACTGCAGATGCTGGAGAATCCGAGATAACAAGGTGTGGAGCTGGATGAACACAGCAGGCCGAGCAGTTCCTGCTCCTCTGATGCTGCTTGGCCTGCTGTGTTCATCCAGCTCCACACCTTGTTATGTGACTTCTGCAGTGCGCTTGACTCATAAGTGCCCTCTGAAACGGCTGAGCGGCTCGGCAGTGGAGCTGGCCTCCCATGAGAATCATGAACAGAATCACCAGCCCTGGCTCGGGTAAGGGGGGCGAGGAAAGGCCCTCGTAACTCTCTGTTTTCAATGTCAGTGTCCACTGCGCTGTCTATCAGGTGCGGTGTTAGGCTGAAGCCTTATTTGTCTGATTTTAGGGATGTAGAATATCCCAAGGCACTGTTCTAAAGAAGAGCATCCACCCTTTCCTGGCCAATGTTTAATGCTCAATAATCATCGAAAAAATAAGATTCTAATGGTTTCATTGCTGTAGTGGGGTCTTTTGATGTGTACTATTGGCAGTCGTGTGTACATTACAACAGGAGCTACAATTCAAATTTATTTCATTGGCTATGAAGTGTTTTGGCACCATCTGAACTGGTTTGTGCCAGTGTTTATATTTCACCCAAATCTCCTCCCACACAATGTTATCTAACCCCATTATTCATCTGTCTTTTCCTTTCTTGTGCTTATTTAGCTTCCCCTTAAATACCTCCTCTTTTCCCTTTGAAATCAGGTTCCACATTCATTCCAAATAAAAACTGAAAGAACTGCAGATGCTGTAAACCAAGAACAAAAACAGAAGTTGTTGGAAAAGCTCAGCAGGTCTGAGTCTAGTTTTCCCAGCTACCATCAGTTCTGAGGAAGGGTCACCGGACCCGAAACGTTAACTCTGATCTCTTCTTCACAGATGCTGCCAGACCTCCTGAGCTTTTCCAGCAACTTCTATTTTTGTTCGACATTCTTACCACTCTCTTGGTAAAGAAGTTTCTCATGAATTATCTTTTGGATTGTTTAGTCGGTACCTTATATTTATGTTTCTTAGTTTGGGTCTTCCCCACAGCTAATCATCAAAAATCTTTCAAAATCTTAAACATCTTTCTTTGACTTTTCCTGATGGTTATTACCCCCATTTTTGGTAGCATTTTGTAAATCCCTTTTTCATCCACTCCAGTGCCTTTAAGTCTTTATAATATAGAGAGCAGAAATCTGTACAGTAGTCTTGTGTATGGGGTCTGGTCAAGGTTCCAATCAAGTTTAGCGTATGTTCTCTGCTTTTCAATCACTTTTGAATTCTTTTACAGGATTTAGATACTGCAGACTAGGCCAGCAATTACTGTCCATCTCTAATTGCCCTGGAAGAAGGTGGGGGGAATAGCTTTATTTAACTGCTGCAACACATGAGATGTAGATGCATTCTTGGTGCAGTAAGGATGGGATTTCTAGGATTTTGACCCAATGATACTGAAGGAATGGTGATATAGTTCCAAGTCAGAATGATGAGTGACTTGGAGGAGAGCTTGCAGATGGTGGTATTCCCATGTATCCACTGCCCTCGTCCCTGTGGGTGGTAGAGTTTGTGGGTTTGGAAAATATTGTCAAGGGAACCTTGATGAGTTGCTGCAGCGCTGCTGCTGTGCTTCAGTAGTGGAGAGTGTAAATGTTTATAATGGATGGGGTGCCAACCTGGGGTTGTTTTGTTCTGTCAGGTATCATGTTTCTAGGTTCTGATTGTCTGATTGTAATAATTGAAATTTTGTTTGGAACATTTTCAGTCAGTGAAGGTGCTGATTACTGAGCTGCTGTAAGCAGTTAATATTTCTATTCCTGGCAGCAACAACTAACTAGCTGAGAGTTTCATTTTGCCTCTCACCAGATACGCTGTTGAATTTCTACCCAGTGAATGATTCCACGAGCATATTCTTGTGTTTAAAGTTTTTGAGAAGGCTTGTAGCTCAGTTTGTGGATGAGGTTGTTGATTTGTTTGCTGAGCTGGCAGGGTGGTTTGCAGATGTTTCATCACCATACTAGGTAACATCAGTGTGCCTCCGATGAAGCATTGTTGGTCTGTCCTGCTTGTTATTTACGTGGTCCAGTCTGATGGGGTCGTTGGCTTCATTTCCACTACGGAGCAGAGCAGGTTTGTATATGGGGTCTATTTCCACATGTTTATTGATGGAGTTATGGGCTGAGTACCAGGCCTCTAGGAAATCTCGCATGTAACTTTGGTTGGCTTGTTCTAAGATGGTTATTGTCCCAGTCAAATTGGTGGTCATCTTTGTCTGAGTGTATGGAAATGAATGCTAGTTGGTTGTGTCTCTTGGTAGCTAGTTGGTGCTCATGTACCTAATAGCTATTTTACTCCTGCTCTGTCCAATGTAGTGTTTGTGGCAATCCTACGTGGGATTTTATACATAACATTGGTCCTGTTAGTTGTGGGTATGGGATCCTTTGTTCTTTTCAGTAGTTGTTGTAGGTAGCTGTGTGTAGACCCCATATATCAACTACTATGAAGCAGAAATGGATATGAAGCCAACCGCCACAATAGACCAGACCACATAAATAACAAGCGGGACAGACCAACAACGCTGAATTGGAGGTGCACTGACGATGATACCTACTGTGGTGATGAAATGTCTTTAAACTAAGCTACCAGCTCAGTGAACAAGTCAACAACCTCATATTCTGGTGTCTTACCCAGGTCAGCCTTGACTGATCATTTGGGAAGTGGTTACCAAGATTAGCATTGAACTCAACCAAAATTTAAGCTTTCAAACATTGCACTGCTACAACAGTCATCAGTAGTTGGAACCCCCAGATGATTTTCCCTCTTCTAGCTGAAGCAGTTTGGCCAGTTTTTCATTCCTAACACCACACTTGTTGGGATCAGCTAACTCAGCAGAGCCCCTGGGAAAGGTTTGGCTCTGATACTCTGAAATTCTGTGGGCACAGAGATGGACTTATTATTGTCTGTCCACCAATTGGGAATGAATATTGAAACTTTGTACAACTGTGTGTTAATAAAAGTTTGGGAGTTTTTTAAATATTTCATGCTGACATTGCTGGCAAGGTCAACATTTGTTCCTCATCCCTAATTTCCCTTGAACTGAGTAGCTTGCTAGGCCATTTCAGAGAAGAATGAATTAGTGCCATTGGACTGGAGCCATATGTTGGCCATTCCAGGTAAGCATGGCAGATTTCCTTCCCCAAAACAGTGATGCTTTTAATTAACAGTCAATGATAGTTGTTACAGTCACTATTACAGAGAGTAGTTTTGAACATTGGTCTGGCCTGTGGATTACAAGTTCAGTGATATTAGACTATACCACCACCACCTCTCTCCCCGCCACCCCACACACACTACACAGAATCTTTACTCCTTTATGGTAGGGTGTGGAAGTGTTACAATCTAAAATCAGAAAAGACACAAGCCAACCTAGCTAAATCATTGAATGTTTGAGATAAAGTCTCACCACTAGTGGTCCGAGAACCAATTCTTGTCAGATTAGTGATAACAAGGTGTAGAGCTGGATGAACACAGCAGGACAAGCAGCATCAGAGGAGCAGGAAAGCTGATGTTTCGGGCCTAGACCCTTCTTGGCAGAGCCAGGTCTATATGCGAGTCCAGTTATTTGATAATCACCTTGCCCTGCATCTTGAAACCTATGACCACAACAAAATGGCTTACGTGCTGCTGCCCCTGACTGCTCACATTGGCCCTGGAGATAGAAAGCAAGATCAAAGGAAGGGCAGGACGTGGTGCCAGCCTGCATTAATAGGACATGAATGAGTAAGCAGGAGGTCAGTACTTTGTAGAGCATAAACAAGATGCTGTAGAAAGACTTACTCTGACTTCAGACCACTACACCACAGGCAGGATATATGACCTTCAGATTGTGGTGAATCTGCTCTGCACTATGATACTAGCACAGAGGTTAAAATTTGAGGACAGGTTTTGTAAATGTGGATTGTGCTCCCTTGAATTTATGTGGTGACAAGTGATCTAATTGAATTCAAAATGTTAAAACGATGTTTTTCTTAAGTTTCTGCCTGAAGGCAGGTTTGACCCACAATGTCCAATACCTTCCATCAGTGGAGGAAGGAGGCAAGTCCTGAATTCACCCCCATCAGAACAGGAATCAAACCTCAAGCCACTAGCACACCGGCCATCCAGCTATCTGAGCAGACTGGCTCCCCCAAGGAGTCAGAGCAGCTATGGTTAGGTGTACATTCACATGTTGTAGTCTGGAGCTATGAACTACTGTGGTTAAGGCTCCAATTTTGTTCCATCCTGTGATTGACCAGGTGCATCTCCCAGTCTTATTGCCTGCCGTTGGGCATATGTTGGAAGGATTTGTAGGTTAATATCCAACCTGTTTGGCCACATTGTGGACATCCCTTGACCATCTAATCCTGGGGTGGAACACAAACCTGCTTCTGGTTCAGGCAGGGACATTACCGATTGCTCACAAGACTGCCAGGGATTCCATGGAGTCGATCAGGAGAAACTGTTCCTTTTGGAGTCAAGAAAAAGAGGCAGTTACATTGAAATGAGAGCTCTACTTCTTCATTTAGGAGTGAAACCAGGGAGTACATTACCATGATCAGTGTGACCTGGAGGTCATCCCTCCAAAAAGATAAATTGACGTTGGAGGAGTAAGATTCCTTTCATGTTTAAAATATTCAAATGAAATAAGTTTGTTGAGTTAAGATCCAAATCAGGCATGTTCTAATTGAGATTGTTGAGCCATTCAATCAGTTGAATTGCTGCTTCCTGCTCTGAAGCCACCAAGCTGTCCTAACCCCTAACTCTATTCCTCTCCAAACTGTCTGTGGCTGAATCAGACTATTTGCAATATTTCTTTCCCCATCCTGTCCTCTCTGATTGCACAGTCCTCACAATTGTCCTCCTCCCTCCTGTGAGTGTCACCAGTCTAGATCAGGCTTGGCAGCATCTGTGGAAGGAAAAAGCAGAGTTAATGTTTCAATTCCAGGGACTCTTCTTCAGAACCATGTTGTATTTTTGTATCAGAACTCCAGCATCTGCAGTGCTTTATTTTATGTTAGTGTACCTGCTGAGCTCCGAGTGTTGTGTGTGGAGGGGGGTATGTAGTGATTCTGGAGTGATGGTTGTTGAGGAGTATAATGTTGGAGGGGATGAAGTATATAGGGACAAGGAGGGGGAGGGACCTGGGATATATGGGAGAGGATGCAGCACATAGGAAGGATGGGGTATGTGAGGGATGGAGATATGGATACAGGAAGGTTGGGGGTATATACGTGTGATGACGGTATATGAGGGATAGGGATGTATACGCTGAGTTGGGGGTATATGTGGGAAGGGGGTATATAAGGGCTGGAGATCAGGGATGTGGAAGGGGATTCTGTGTGGGAAGATGGGGAGGGGTAAATGAGTGATGGGGAATATGTAAAGGGGTAAATGAAATGCAGTCATGGGGGTGGGGGTCTGTCTTCCCCATCCCTCGTACGACTACCGGTGATTGTCACCAGTCTAGGCAACAAGTCAGTCATTTGCCTTTTGTTTTTATTGCCATTCCCTGTCTGGTGCTGATTCAAAATCCTGCGGTCCCACCCTAAGGGCATGTGAGAAATTTGCCTTCAGTTAACACTAGAGGCTTGACCATCAGCTGTTCAAAGTACACGTGACTGCTTTGCGGAGCTGTGCCAGGATTAACAGAGTTCACATCCAATCCTTTTTAACCATTTTCTTTGTCTTGTATCCTAACAGCAATGAAGCCTGGCGGTTCAGTGGAAGCTTTCGTAAACCTATCACCTTCAGCGATATCTTCTTTCGAGGCTTCAAATGGGGATTTGTAGCATTTGTTGTGGCTCTGGGTGTTGAATATGCATTATTTTCTCCCAAGAAAAATGGAGGACATCACTAGTGAATGAAGACTGAAGAGCTTTGAAATTATGAAAAAACTCTCAAACCTTTCCAGTCAGTGAGCTGTAACCAGTGCATGAGTCAAGAGGCAAATGTCTTTAAAGAATAAAATAATTAATTGACTCAGCACTTGTGCTCTGTCGTGTTCCTTTTGAGGCTTTTTCACCATTGATTTTAGCTCCCATTGCCAGTTTTCTCCTGAAGCTGGTGACTACCCTATGCTTGTTCTAGATGTGCTTTTGTGTTGATTGAGAAGCACATGTGACGTTTTCTCTGGTGCGCACAGCCATGATTTATCCTTGGCCTTCTATTTCTCATTTACCCGCTGCTCCTCAGATACATCATCAAAAGATAATTCAGGTTCCACAACAAGAAGCCTTAGCATCACTTTTCTTGATGCTTCCACTGTGCTGTCATACTGCTTGTTGAATGTCCAGTAGTGGATAAGGTCCAAGTACCTCTGGTGAAATATTGGGAAGCCTTGTGAGCCATTGCCTCAAGGTGTCCTTAAATCACACAATGCTAGCAAGTGTTTATAGCAAGTAATTAAGAAGGCCAATGGAATGTGGGGAAGTCTTGCACAGCTGTGTGCGTACAATTTTGGTCTCATTTAAGGAATAATATTTGCATTGGAGATTGTTCAAAGAAGAATCATTAGTTTGGGGTAGATTTTTTATGAGGAAAGGTGGAGTGGGTTGGACCTGTACTCTTTGGAGTTGGGAAGAATGAAAGGTGATCTTCTTGAAATGAAAGATTCTGATGGGACTTTGATAGGGTAAATGCTAAAAGGATCTACATGGAGGGAATTTAGAACTGGGACATAGATTAAAAATACGGGGTCTCCCACTTAGAGTGAGATGAGGAGTAATTTCTTGGAGGCTTGAGTAGTCACCTCCTTCCCAGAGAGCATCATTCAGCTGTGTGGATTATTTGTCCAGCAGCATAACCAGTTTGCCACTGTACCTGAAACAAAAGCAGTGAAGCTTAGGCCTGGCAGCGTCTGTGGGAGAACGCGGAGTTAATGTTTCAATTCCGCTGACTCTTCTTCAGAACCGAGTTGTATTTTTGTATCAGAACTCCAGCATCTGCAGTGCTTTGTTTTATGTTAGTGTACCTGCTGAGCTCCCTGAGTGTTGTGTGTGTGTGGAGCGGAGCGGGTATGTAGTGATTCTGGAGTGATGGTAGTTGAAGAGTATATGTGGAGGGGATGAGGCATACAGCGAGAGGGTGGAGGAGGGAATGGAGTACACGGGAGAGGATGCAGGACATAGGAAGGATGGGGATTATATAAGGGATGAGGGTATAGGAGGGATGGAGATTAGATGAGGATATGTGAGGGATGGAGATGTGGATAGAGGAAGGGTGGGGGTGTATAAGTGTGATGACGGTATTTACACGAGAGATTGGGGGGGTATATGGGGGAAGGGGGTATATAAGGGCTGGAGATGAGGGATGTGGGAGGGGATTCTGTGTGGGAACACGGGGGTGGGGAATAGGTAAAGGGGTAAATGAAATGCAGCCCTGGGGATGGGGGTCTGTCTTTGCGATGTGCCTGAGCTCCGGCCAGTACCACGCTTCCCCCCCCCCCCCCCTCCCGCCTCGCCTGGGGTCGGGGCCGGAGAGCGGCGCTGAGCGGGAGGAGGGGGCACGGGGTTCGGGCCTCAGTCCCCGGCCGTAACCGTAACGTGGGGCTTTCGCTTTCACTTTCTCCAAGGGAGGAGAAGAATCGGAACCAGGGACGCGGTGATCGGGGGCAGGTCGGTGTGCAGGGGGCCCGGGCCCGGACTCCGGCCCGCGATTAACCTCCACCGCAGGGAGACAGCCCGGGGCCTGGGGTCTGGGGCCTAGGGCTGGAGGACGGGCCGGGGCCAAGGCCTGGGCCTGGGGCAGGAGGGGAGCCTGGGGTTTGGGCCGTGGCCTGGGCTGGAGGAAAGGCCGGGTGTTTGCATACGCCACTCCAGGGGATAGATTTCTAGGAGGTGAGAAGGTTTAAGTGATCTGCGTTGACGGGTTTGAACTTGTGGCAGAGCACAGAGCACGCCATAAAATTAGAGCCGGGGGAATGAAGTGGGTGGATGCAGTTACAGCACGGACAGGACAGAACAGAATAGAGGGACGGAAAGGCCTCCCCCAGACCTGGCAAAGCAATGAGGAGGGAATAGTTTGAGACCACACTGACAAATCCCAAAGGGATGAATGGCCTAGGATGCAAGGCACTTGGTCTTGGAGATATATTAGCCTTCAGACTGCTTTTTCTCTCGTGACAATGTTTATTTTCAGTTTCTCCCTCTTGCCCCTTGATTTTCTGCTATTTCTGGGATGCTGTCCTCAGCTGCTTCACCAGTGATCTTCTCCCAATCATAAGGTCAAAAACGGGGATGTCCGCCTATGATTGCACAGTGTTTAACTCCACTTGAGGTTTCTCAAATACTGGTGCAGTGTATGACCAAATGCAGCCAGAACTGGGCAAGATTCAGGTTTGGGATGAAAAGTAGCAAATAACGTAAGTGCCGGGCAATAACCATTTCCAGCAAGAGAGAATCTAACCATTGCTCCTTGACATGCAATGACATCGCCATCACTGACTACCCCACTACCAAATTCCTGGGTGTTACCATTGTCCAGAAACTGAACTGGATTAGTGAAGTAAGTACTGTGTCTACAAGAGCAGGTCAGAGGCTAGGAATCTTACAGTGAGCAATTTACATGTTTATCCTCTGAAGCCTATCCACGATCTACAAGGCATAAGTTCAGAGTGTGATGGAATACTCCCCACTTGCCTGGATAAGTGAAGCTCAAACTCAAGAAGCTTGACACCATCTACGACAAAGCAGCCTGCTTGATTGGCACCACATTCACAAAATTCCACTCCCTTCACCACCACCAACGCTCAGCAGTAGTGTGCGCCATCTACAAGATGTGCTTCAGAAGTTCACCAAGACTCCTTGAACAGCACCTACGAAACCCATAGCCACTACCATCTAGAAGGAGAAGAGCAGCAGATACATGGGAACACATCTTCTCATGTTCTCCTCCAGGCCATTTGCTGTCCTGATTTGGAAATATGTTGCCATTCCTTCAGTGTTGCTGGGTCTCAACCCTTGAATTTCCTCCCTTATGACATTATGCATCTACCTACAGGACAAGGACTGCAGTGGTTCAGGAAGGGAGCTCACCACCTTCTCAAGGCAACTTGGAATGGGCAATAAACAGTGGGCCTAGCTGGTGATACCTATGCCTTGTGAATGAATAAAAGAATGCCTTCACTGTCTTCTACTATGAAGATAAATATAGAATACTTGTTATGAGGAAAGATGCTTATGATAATGGATTTAGATGTGATGTATTGGAGGAGGCTTGAGTGGAGCCGTAAACATTGGCATCGCTGGTTCGACCAATTGGCCTGATTCTGTACCATATACCCTATCTACTGTTAATTATCTTGGGAGGCTGCGGTTCACGGGATGAGGATGGTAAGCATTTGCTACGTAGGATGGGGTAACGAAGATAGTACAGAAATAGAAAATTTCAATTGCCAGAGTCTAAAATGAGTGTGTTCCAATAGAGCAGAGACCATAAGGTCAGCAGTGGGGGTTCTGAACACCCTGATTCCACACCATATGCTTCCACCATGCTTCTCCCAGCAATATTAACCGGTTGAGTAAAATCTCTCTTTATTCTCCAGGCAATGGTTTCCTTTTGAACAGAGTATCAGACCCAGGATAGGCAGACCTACGGTTTGTAGCAGGTTCATGTGTGTGATGGGCAGAGAAGGTGCTGTCACAGAAGCAGTGCAACGTTTGGAGTCAATGAGCGAAATGCAGTTAAACATCAAGGCCAACAAGAAGCAGGACAGCTGCAGGTTTGTCATAGGTCCAAGGAACGAGCTGAAATCAGTAGAGGTTATTATTGAGAAAACTGTTATTGAGTGGAGGAAGAGCAAGGATAGATTTTAAATTGTAATGGAGAGGACGAGCACACAATGAATATTGATGGAGACAAAACAAGCTTGCACCAAAATGGATAAATGAGGAAAATCTAACTGTTTAAAAGTTAAGTAAAAAGAGCAAAACAGGAGTGGTATTGGGTCTCACTGGCTATAGTGACAAGGGTATTACTTATGAACACAAATTATGATGAGGAGTAGGCCATTATGCCTCTATGGCCTGCTGCAGTTTTTGATAAAATGTTGGTTGATCAGATTGTGACTTCAACCCTAGTTTCATGTCCACCCCGACAACCGGAGATTCTGGACTAACAAGGGAGTCAATCTACCTCTGCATTAAAAGTATTCAATAACCCTTTCTCACCGTTCTATGGGAAGAAGACTAACTAGGGAAAGACAAGCTTTGGGAGAGGGCTAAGCATTTACTAAATCAGAGTATGGGATAATGTGGGAGAGGAAATGGCAGGGAGATCAGAGGGAGGAAGGGAGATGTGGAGAGGTGTAGGGAGTTAGCACACATTCGATGGGACAGGGTAATGACTGAAACAAAACAAAATAGAGGGAAGGGAGAAAGAGGTGGAACTGAATAATAGAAAATTCTTAAGTATTAATTAAATTTTAACTGTCTAATTTAGGACAAATTAGGTAAAGATATTTCTGCACTGTCTACATCAAACGCTCCTGGGGTAGGAAAGCATGGGAGTTAGATGCACAGTAAAGTATCCTTTATGATGTCCAATAAATATTCTGACCTATAATCAAAAATCTTAGTGAAGAGTATGGAAACATTTATGTATTCTCTCAATAACGTTCTCCCCCATTGTTGCTGTCACTTGCCGGGGGTCTGTGGCTCTCGAAACAGCCTGCTCTGTGTTACTCCAAGTGACCGTCGTTCCTGACTGTGCTTCAACAATGTATGTCAGTCTGAAATGTGACTGACACTTTGATGAGCTAGGTCTTCTGGTCTGTTGATGCTGAGCCGCAGCCATGACTGAGAGCAGATGAGCAAGAGCAACTTGAGAATGAAACCTAGGATTTTTCCCTTAAACCTGGAGTTAATTGAACAACACTTCGGTGCGTTCCAAACCAAAAATCATTAGCAATTGATTCATATTTTTCACCTTGTTTAGGTCTTCGTCAGAGTTTCGTTTTGTGTTGGAAAAGAGAAGTCAGTGGCGTCACCAGAGATGAGATTGCAGCACAACATTATTGGCTGGGGAAATCTCAGTTTCCTGTAAGGAGCCCTTGGGGCTGCTTTGTTCAAAATTCAGTAATATGTTCAAGCAGTGTACTCAAGATATCAGACCACTGGCTTTGCAAATAGCTGACAAACTGTCGAAGGATGAAAGTGCCACCTTAGTGTTTTTGTGCCTTGATGTCGTCAAAGATTATTTAAGTATTGGGGAAGTGAAAGAGTTGTTTGACATCCTGTCCAAACGGAACCTGCTGAGGATTGAACTCCTAAATGAACTGCTCTATCGAATAAAGAGATTCGATGTTTTGAAAGGATTGAAAGTTGATGTGGAGCATTTGCAGAGACATTTGAACAGTGGCAAAGGATATGTATCTTCATACAGGTAAAACCAATCTCTGTGAAATGGATTAGGTTCTATGACTTGCCTGTGGTGGAAGTTTGGCTTCTCCAGTTCTTGCTTCCCAGATTTAGCAGGCAGCATTCTGATGCAACTGAACTAAGCAGTTTTTGGCTTTAGTCCATGACAGGGTATGATGAATGACATCTAGTAAAACAGCATTGTAGCTAATCTTATTCCCCAGGCTATGGTGATAAAATGACCTTTTATATGTTTTGGCTACTCAATGTCGTGCCAGGGGTGGGGGCCACAATGTTATTAACATTTTTCTATGATGGAGCATGGGACCAGTTTGAGAGTCAGTCTGTTCATGGGAACAGGAATCGACCATTCAGCCCCATGACCCTTTTCTACCATTCATTTAGATCGTGGCTGATCTGTGTCTTGATGCTTTCTGCTTGCCTTGGTTCCTTATTCTTTAATTCCCTTGGTTAGGTTGATCCCCAGCTTCAAAAGCCTTTTTGGAAAATGCAGTCCAGATTTCTGCTACCCTTCATGACAAGACGTGCTTCCCCTGAACAGCCCAGCTGTAATTTTAACATTCTGGATTTTCCCACCAAAGGAAATATGTTCTGTTTCTCTCTCTACTGTATTAACTCATAGAAATTTGGAAACTCAGGGGGTAGGAGTAGAGCACTCAGACCTTCTAGCTTGCATTTGCCATTCAGTATACTCATGACAGCTTCTCTTAAAGAAGAGAGTTTTTTTTTTAGATTTTAAAGGCATCAAGATGTAAGGGGAGAAAGCAGGAAAATTGCATCCAGATAGAGTCTCATGAATATAGTCAGTGACTTGGCTTCCATAACTCTGTGGTAGAGAATTCCACAAGTTCAGTACTCTTTGTGCCCTCATCTCAGTCTTAAATTACCTATCCTGAGACTTGGTCCCTGGTTCTAGATTCTCCATAATGGGAAATTATCTTCCCTGCATCTAGTCTGTCTAGCCTTTTAGAATTTTATCTAAATTTCAAGTTTCAGTCATCTTAAGTTTCAATCAGGTTCCCTTTCATCTTTCTAAAGTCTAGTGAATACAGGCCCAGTCAAACCAATCTCTCTTCATAGGACAGTCCTGCCGTCCCCTGTATCAGCCTAGTGAACCTCCACTGCACTCCCTCCATGACAAGTGTATCTTTTCTTAGGTAGGAAGATCAAGACTGCATACAATACTCCAGGTGTGTTCTTATCGAGGCCTGGTATAACTGCAGTAAGACATTTCTACTTGTGAATTCAATTCCACTTGCAATGTAGTCTAATATCCCATTTGCCTTCCTAATTGCTTGTTGTGCCTGTCTGTTTTATTTTCATTGACTGGTGTACAAGAACAGCCAGAACCCTTCGTATCTGCACACTTCCCAATATATCATTTAAATAATACTCTTCCTTTCTATTTTTCGCACTGAAGTCTATAACTTCATATTTAGCCATATTGTACTGCATGTACTATGTGTTTACCCACTCAGTCAACTTGTCTAAATCACTTTAAAGCTTCCTTGCATCATCCTCACAATTCTCAAACCCACACGCGGTTTTGTGTCATCAGCAGACTTGAAAGTGTTGCATTTAGTTTCTTCCTCAGGTAATTTATATGTAGTGAATAATTGGGGCCCAAGCATTGAACCTTGAACTGTCCTACTAGTCATGGCCTGTCACAAAAAAAAAATCCATATATTCCCACTCTCAATTTCCTGTCTGTCAACCAATTTCTTGATCTTTGTCAGTATGTTACGCCCTACCCCACATGATTTAATTTTGCCCACTAATCTTCCGAAAATCCAAATACATCACACCCACTGGTTTGATTCCCTTACGTTTCTGGGAGGTTATTTGCACCCCCTTTTGTGAGGACAGAAACAAAAAATATGTTTAATTCTGTCATTTCTTTGTTCCCCATTATCATTTCCCTGTCCTCTGACTGTAAGGAAACTACATTGTTCCTTACAAGTGTTTTTCTCTTCACATTTTTATAAAAGGTTTATGGTCAATTTCTATGTTCCCTAAAATTTTACTCAGAAACTCTATTATTCCCGTTTTTGATAAACTGTTCATCCTCTTTTGTTAAATTTTAAAATTCTCGCAATCCTCAAGCTTGCTGCTTTTTCTGGCGAATTTTTGCGTCTCCTCTATGGATCTCATGCTAACCCTAATTTCTTTGTAAGCCATTGTTGACCCATATTTCTTCTATTTTTGAATGATTGTTGTATCTCCATATTTGTTAGAATTAGGTTTTATTGTCATGTGTACTCAGTTACAGGGATACAGGAGTACAGTGAACGGTTCACAATGTCACCATTCACTGCACCATCTTAGGAACCTAGATACAAAATCTTAGGTGAAATGTAGAAATGTAAAGAAATAAGTTAAAAATTCAACATTTCAGTTGTTGTCAGTATAAAATAGTAAATAAGGAATAATGTTAAAAGTTGCAAACTATAGTCCTTCTTTAGTCATGAGACTGGAGTCGCTCCACATGGGCTTTCCCCAAGAGAGATTGATCTGTCCCTTGCACTGGGCTCAATATCTCAATTGCTGTACCCCCATGCTGCAGTCCTGCTGCTGACTGCCATCCTTTCTCTCCCGCATTGGGCTTGATCTCTTGATCTCTGTGCTGCTGTCTTGCCACTGACTACCAGGCCGCCAGAGTCCCACTCAGGTGCCACTGTGGGCCCCCAGCCGCTTCCGCAATGCCACCGACTGCCAAAGTTCTGCCCAGGCACACCAGCCACCTCGTGACAGACTACCATAGTCTCCTGCCGCTGCCGTCACTGCCACTGCCTCCATGGCTGATCTCCCTCCAGAAGGTAAGTACAGAGGGAAAAAAAAACAAACCTTAAGAAAAATAAATGAGAAAATAAGAAAGAAAAGCTGTTGGAGTAGGCAGGCTCCAGCTCAGGAGCCCTACTCTGCCATCATCTTGGATTCACATGCACGTTCTTGACACACGAACCACTTCTTATCTATCGCAAATCCCTTTAGTAAAGTTCCCCAATCCATCCCTGCCCAATCACGCTTCATACCTTTGTCTTTCCCTTTATTTAGATTCAAGACCCTAATTTTGTATTTGATTACTTCATTCTCCATCTTAATGAAGAATTTTCTCATGTTATGATCACTCTTCCCCGAAGGACCCTGCACAACAAGATTGTTAATTAATACTTTCTCACTGCATCATACCTAGTCTGGTACAGCCTGTTCTCTGATTGGTTCCTCAATGTTTTGGTCTAAAAATGCCGTCACGTACACACTCCATGAAATCCTCCTCCGCAATGCCATTGTGAGGTTTGTTTGTCCAATGTATATTTAACTAAAATCACCCATGATTACAGTTGTAACCTTATTGCATGCTCCTCTGATTTCCTGTTTAATGCCTTCCCTTGCATTTCCGCCACTGTTTGTTGGCTAAACTCATTAAACTCCTTTAATCATCTGAAAAATTTCAACTTGATTATTCCTTAATCCTCTATACTTGAGGGAGTGTCAGGCCAGTCTATTCTAACCTATCTTTGGAATTCGACCCTTTTTGCAATGGTATCAGCCTGGTGAATCTGTGAGGCATCTGTTCTAAGGCCATTATGTATAGCGCTTGGAACTGAACACAGCACTCTGACTAAGATTATGTATATCTGTACCATAACTTCTAACTCTTTGTCTTTTAGCCTTCTTGATGTGAAGACCCACATTCCATTAATTTATGAATTATTACTTGGATTTAGGACAAGATAACTAACTGATTGTCTTTACCTCTACAACACAGGCAGTTGTTGATAGACATCAGCGAAAATCTCTCTCAAGAAGATTTGCAGTCTATTTTCTTTTTATTACGTTGCCAAGTACCAAAAGGCCACCAGGAGGCAATGAAGGTAATTTCAATATGTTAGCTCCCATTCTGTTCCGGGCTCAAGTCCATTGATTATGGATGCAGCCTGCCATTTGTGTACAGGGAGGTTAATCTGGTGTGTGCCAGCTCCACCCATTACAATGAAATGAGGATAACTGAGTTCTGAGGAAGGGTCACTGGACCTGAAACATTAACTCTGATTTTTTGATCACAGGTGCTGCCAGACCTGCTAAGCTTTTCCAGCAACTTCTGTTTTTGTTCCTGATTTACAGCATTTGCAGTTATTATGGCTGTTCACTGCAGCTTCCCTTCATTAACAAAACAGAAGGGTTTTGTTTTTTTTAAAATTCCATATCACAGGACAAGAGATTGCATCTCAAGAGCACCTTAACACCACTCCAGATGAGCCACAGTCATACTTACTGGATAGATGCGTACTGTAGCCATTTTGGTACACAGAAAAAGAATGTATGGCAATAATTGGTTGTGTGGTCTGCACCACAGAAAGCTCTTGTTTTATTGACTGGCCTCCTAGATGGCACCATTTGAAAAGTCTTTCAAAATCCATATATAAAGAATATTCATCACATTATCATTTTCTATGTAATCCCTCACTTTGCTGACTTTATATCCAGCATTTGTTTCCCCATTTGTTAGATTAAAAATATCTTGATCAAGAGAGCCATCTGAGCACAATTCCTTTCTCACATTCCTTCAAACTTTCACTATCCTTCCTCTTCCATATCTCATTGTTTTTTCCCATCGCTCCCTCCCTTTGTAGTAGTTTTCTAAAATTGGTATTGTAAGAATCTGGGCATCTCTGTCCCGTCACTGCCCATCACTAATTGGCCTCGAGAATGTGATGGTGAGATGCTTTGTTGAACTGCTGCAGTGCCTGTGGAGTGCTGTTAGGGAGGAAATTCCAGGATTTTGATCCAGTGACAGTGAAGGAACAGCAGTATAGTTCCAAGTCAAGATGGTAAGTGACCTTGTGGGTGGTGATGTTCCTGTGTCTTTGATCTTCCAGCAGGTGAAGATCACAGGTTTGGAAGGTGCTGTCAAAGGAGCCTTGTTAGGTTGCTGCAGTACATCTTGTAGATGGTGCACACTGCTGCCAACATGTGTTGGTGGTAGAGAGACTGATTGTTTAGCACACCATCTGCCACCTTAAACAATCAGGCTGCTTTGTCTTGAATTATGCATTGTAGGGATTCATCAGAGAAGGCATGAGAGGCCATACTGTTTGAACAAAATGTTGAAACACAATTATTTATTACATGGAATGTGCAGCACAAAAATGGATTATTCGGCCCAACAGCTCCATGCTAGTATCTTTGCTTCATGTGCATTTCCTCCCACTTTACTTCATTCTCACCCTATCAACATAATCTTCTCTTCCTTTCACCCTCATGTTCATATCAAGCTTCCTCTTAAATGCATCTATACTGTTCTCCTCAATAGGAATTAGACTATTCAGAAGAACATAAGAAAGACTGACTTTCAACATCAAATCTACTTTCCCAACCTGTTTTCATATCCCTTAATTCCCCTAAAGCCCAAAAAGTTTTCGATCCCAATCTTGAACATATTCATTGACTGAGCAGCCACGACCCTCTGGGGCGGGGAATTCCAAGAAAAATGCCAATCCTCGGAGTGAAAAAGCCTCTCATTTCAGCTCTAAATGGCTGACGTTGTGTTTGAGACTGTGTTATCCTCTCAGTCCATCTCAGAATTCTGTATGTTTCCATTAATTCCTTTGAACTCCAGAGAGTTTAGGCCTGTTCTATTTAACTTGTCCAAATAGGACAGACTTTTCTCTCACAAGTGGGTTATATTTTTGAGTAAGTTCCCTTTTGTCCGCCAGCCAGATTGGGATCTGTTAGTGAGCTAACAAAGGCTTTTTATCTGTTAGACCTTCTTAGATTTAATTGTCGAACTGGAGAAACTTGGCAAGGTTGATGCGAATAATTTGGAACTGGTGGAAGAGTGTCTAAAGACCATTGGGAGAATAGATCTGAGAAAGAAGGTCTCTAAATACAAACAAATGGGTGAGTGTGAACAAACAAAGGGGATTGGACAGACAAGGGAGAATTACACACAGAGAGGGGAAATTAGTTATAAAAGTTAGGCAGAGTTAACGTTTATTGCTGGCATTATAATGGTTAAAGGAATTATAGTTTATTTCAGGAGCTGGATTGGTTAGACAGAGTTACAGTTTACTCCAGGGGTTGTCTGATAAGTGTGACTGAATTTTTAAGAAATGACTAAAGCAGAGGAGGAGAAAATATCTGTGGATATTATTTGCACATATTTCCAGAAGACATTCAATAAAGCTGTTAAAAGATTCTGCTACTTGAAGCTGTAACTTGCGAAATTGCTGGTGAATCATTGATCCAATTAGGAGAGACAGAGATTAGGGCATATGACTCCCAGTATGTCGCAAGGAGCTTTCGACTAATCACCATGTTTATTACATGAATGACGGAAAACCGCACTGTTAGCTGTGTGGATGGAAGGGGAAAAGTTATAAGGACATATTGATTGATTACTTAAAGGATCAAAATTGAGGCAAATAGATTTAAATGTATGCAAATGCAAGGTCAACCACAATGGACTTAAAAAGGATAGAACAAGGTGCTAATTAAATGAAAAGCTAGAAAGAGTGAAGATCCAGAGACTCTAGGGGTAGGGGCTGGGGCAAAGTGGAGGGTGTGATCTCTGTGCATATACAACTTTAAAATGACCTGAACAGGTACGGAAAATAATCAAAGCCTAATGGAATGCTAGCCTTTCTATCAAAAGGACTAGAATACAAGGAAATAGAAGATAAGCGTCAGCCAAGCAGAGTCCTGGTTAGACCACACCTCATGTTACTGTGAGGATTTCTGGGCACCACACCTTAGGAAGGATAGGTTGGTTCTGGAGGGAGAGCAGTGTATGTTTAATAGAATGCTACCTGGCCTCCAAAGGATGAATTCTGAGTGTACATGACACAAACTGGTGTTATATTCCTGAAATTTAAACAGTTAAGGTCTTATTTGATTGGCATTTTCAAGTTATTAAAGGAATGGTAGACCAGATAGCTGTATTAGGTGGGCGGTCTAGGACAAGAGGCTTAATTAAAACACAAGAGCCAAATCTGTCAGGAGCGTAATTAAGAATCATGAGAGTTTTGGAACTCCTTTTTTTTGCAAGTATCGGTTAAATCAATGTCTTGATAACAAACTTTACCAGTCATCTTAGGTTTAAAGTTAAAGGTTTTTAATGGAATGGGATAAAGGTGAGGGGAGATGGTGCAGAGTTAGGCTGTAGGTTGGTGAGGACTCACTGAATGGCAGAACAGGTTTAGGAGACTAAATTACTTATCTCATATTTCTGGTTAGATTGTTTAGAGAGGTACAGGTTGTTGCATAGGTCAGATTGTTAACAGGTTTTTAGAGGTAATTATAGTATTAATAATATAACTTTTGTATTGTCTGTCTCTTCCCATTCTCAGCTGTGGGAGTTCATTCCATGCAAAATTCCACTGCAAATCAGAATGTTGTCCCAATCGCTGCTCCCTGTCAAGAGCAGGGTTCTGGCCGTGAGCAGTTTGAACAAAATCAGGTAGGTATTTCTAACAGTTATGAATAGTCATCCACCAGCAGAGCTTTAGAAATTTTCTTAAATAAATGATCACCTTTATAGCCTCCCTTGTACCTCTTTGTTTTATATTACATCTTGACCTGCCTTCCATAATTGAGAAGATCTATTATATCAGAACCAGCACTCTCGAATTAATATCTGAGCTGTTCATATTGTGTGTGGTTAACCAGGGAGGGTTTTTTCTTTGTATATGTGTTGTGTGTGTTTGTGTTTGTTGCGGGACGGAGGTTAGGTGGCGGGGTCAGGGAGGTGCATGTCCTAACAGTGGGGCGTGCACATGTTCAGTGGGGGTTGTTTTCCACGCAGGGCAGCGTCAGTGGAGGTGCAAGCAACGTGCAGCTCCATGTGTGCTTGCATATGCCCACACTGACCCCGTACGTACACCCACATTGACATGCACGCCTGTCTATTTACCATGCCACAGGCCATACACCCGCAACCTTTACGTGCAGACCTGCTGATCTTGCGCATTTGCTTGGCCACCCCTCCACCGCTGATCTTACATGTGTATTTGCAACCATATGCCCTTGTTAACTCATTGTGTGCATGCAGACATACACCACCGCTGTCCTATGCCACACTCCATACATGCTGTCCTGTGCCACACCCCATACACTGCATATCCTTCCCTACATTCAAGGCCCAAAACTACTCTCAATATTCCAAATGTGGTTTGACCAGATCCCTATACAGCCTCAGCAGCACATCCTTGCGTTTGTGTTCTAGCATTCTTAAAATGAATGCTAACCTTGCCTTCCTAATTGCCAACTAAAGAGATTCCATAACTAGGACAGACTTTATACTTACGATTTCCGAAGCCCTTCCTTTTTTAGAAAATAATCCACGCCTCTATTCTTCCCATTAAAGTACGTAACCTCACATTTTCCCACATTGTATTCTATCTGTCACTTCTTTGCCCACTCGTCTAGCCTGTCTAAGTCCTTCAGCACTCTCCCTGCTTCTTCAACACTATCTGTCCCTCCACCAATAAATATATCATCTACACACTTGGCAACAATACCTTCAGTTCCTTCATCCAGGACCAACTTTGAAGGTTGTGAGGCTGGAATATGTTGCAGTGGTAGACTGGACAAGGCCATGAAGACCTTTGAAAAGTCAGGATGGGAATTTTAAAGTCAAGATGTTGTTTGACATGAAGTGAATGTTGTTCAGCGAGTACAAGGGCGATGGGGAACAGGACTTAGTGTGAATTAAGATATGGGGAGCAGACTTCCGGCTATTTATGGAAGGCTGGTGGTGGGAGCTGAGCCAGGAGTGTATTGGAATAATCAAGTCTTGAAAAGATTTCATATTACAGAAGCAGAGGTGCTGGAGGTCTTAAAACGCATAAACGTAGATAAATCCCCAGGACCTGAGCAGGTATTTCCCAGAACTTTGTAGGAAGCTAGGGAAGAGATTGTTGGGCAACTTGCTGAGATATTGTATCATTGATGACTGAAGAGTCTGTTTCCATGCTATATGATTCTATTGACTCTTAATAGTCTAGCAATGCAGGCAAGACTGAGGTTAGCAGGCTGCGCTTGAGTTCATGCACTAATGCCATCTTCGTTAATATCATTAGGATCTGGAAGTCAGTCAATCTCGAACATACTCTTTAAGTGATCTTCCACAGTTCTCTGGGGTGGAGAATTCCAAAGATTCACCACCCTCGGAGTCAAGAGATTCCCCTTATCACAGTCCTTAACGCCAGCCCTTTATTTCGAGATTCTTTCTCCTAGCTCTAGACCCTGCTTCCAAGTTAAAGGAAATGTTTTTCATGTTTCGACCCTGTTTAGTTTTATAAGAATTTTGTAAGTTTCAGTGCAATTACCTTTCATTCTTGTAAACACCAGCAATTGCAGATCCAGTCTCTGCTCTGTCTCCACATTGAACAGTCCCACCATCCAAGGAATTAATCTGGTAATCTTCACCCATGTGCCTTCCATGGCATCTTTCCTTAGGTAAGGGGACCAGAACTGCACAGAATACTCCAGGTGTAGTCTTACCCAGATTCAGTACAATTGAAACCAGACATCTGGCTGGCCTCCCACCTTCAACCTTCCATAAACTTCAGGTCAGTCAAAAATCTGCTCCCCAAATTTTAACTCAGAATGTCCTGCTCCTCCATCATGCTTGTACTGAAATTCTCTTGTGATAAAGGCCAATATACTGTTTGACCTCCTAATTGCTTGCTGCGCTTGTATGCCAGCTTTCAGTGCTTTATAAACAATGGCACAGGGCCCTTTGGAGATCAACACTTGCCAATCTCTCACCATTTAGACATACGTTGCATCTCTGTTCTTTGTATCAAAGTGAACAACCTTATGTTTATCCAGAGCAGCTGCTCCCCTTGGTTGAGGGGTCAGTCATGAGAGGGCATAGTTTTTGTGTAAGGGACAGGAGATTCACGGCATTTGGGGGCGAAAAAACAATCTTTTCACTCGGCGGTTGCTGGGAATCTGGAGTGCACTTCCTGGGAAGGTAGTGGAAGCTGGAAACCTTACAACATTTAAAAAATATTTGGATGAGCACTTCTAATATCATAACATTCACGGATATGGGACAAATGCAGGAAATTGGGATTAGTGCACCTTTAGTGGTAGTTATGTCGGTGTAGACTTGAAGGGCCGAAAGGCCTTTTGTGCACTGTATGAATCTATCGCTCCTGTTCATGCCCATGCATTCAGCCTGTCCAAATGTCTTTTCAGCCTGTTTGCATCCCCACCTAGTTTCATGCACAAATTTGGAAATATTACATTTGTGGGGTGAGGGTGTGTGTGAGAGGTTAAGTGGGGGCTTGTGTGTGGTTTTCTGGTTTTGTTTGAAACTTTACATTCCTGTTACTCTTACTCAACATTCAGCAGGTGAGCAATTGGACGCCAGCATCTGCAAGCTGTAACGTCGGTCAGTTATTGAGACAACACGTTCACTCAAACTATCCAACATCATTAGTGGCCTCACGTAAGTGATAGAGCTGAATTTTGGATACTCACCTCTGTATCTTGTCTGTGGGAATAGTCACCTTCTAGTGTTATAGCTGAATCCTGCTTCAGGTAGAATTTGCAACTTGGAAGGTTGTGTCCTAAACAGACATTACAAAGAACAAGCACAACTTTTGTTTTTATATACTGTGGGTTATTTTTGGGGAAGCTCTTGTATTCTAACTGTCTTTTGAGCATGGTCCCATCTCAATGCTTGTAACAGCAATGGTTAAATGAAGTAATTTCAACACAGAACATTGCTCAGCACCTGAAACAGGGGAGAATACCTGCCATTCCAGGTAGGAGCCCTGAGTGAAGCTACAGACTTACCCAATCTTTGGTGACTTGTCCAGTAGCCACTGCGGTTAACCACTGTTGCCTCTAATACTGAAACAGAGTCTCCCCCAAAACCTTTGTGTTCTTATCGCGCGCGGTCTCAATGTATTCTTTACTGGCAGTGATTGTTGTTGACAGAAGGTTTAGTTTTAGTTACAGAGTAAGATCAACTGCCTCGCTCACCATTTGCCTACTTTTCCTCAATAGTTGAAGACCAACAATCAGAGTCAATGATTAACCCAACAGTTGAGTTTGTCCAGCCTCCTGCAGCGGCGAGTGCAGCACTACAGGTAAGAGCTGAAGCATGTTGATGGAAGGAGAGGTCATTATTGTTAGGAGGTGCTGGTGGGGAGGCTGTTGGCGATCAAACATTGGGATAAAGGTAAAATGCAGTGTCTGCGTGCAGGGGAAATATTGAGTGGGGAAAGGATGGTCAGACGCAAGAGAAGGATGAGTTTGTTGACAGGATAGTGGCAAGGGACAGGTGGCCCGGTACAGAGAGCACAATTCCAATTGCAACCACTGTTGGCTGGTTGTATGAAGAGTGAATTACCAGCAAGCATCCCACTGAGATTTCTCTCAGCTCCTGAAGTCTGAAGCTGCATGCCTTGAGGTAGCAAGTTTGCTTCATAATCCTTCCTCAGTTAGAGAAAGAATCTGAGAATGGTGGGGAATAGCGCTGGATACCTCATCTCCCCAAGTCCCCTCCTGTAGACCTCCCCACCTGCACTCCCACCCCTGGATGAGTAGCTATCTCACTCCATAGATGTTTGACGATAGCAAGGATGAAGAAAGACTCCAAGGGAATCTGAGATGATAACCCTCGGCCGAACCACAACTAGTGATTCATGATGTCCCTATTTAAACCTAGTGCTGTGCTGCAGGTAACTGAGTCCATACCAGCCAATCAGCTTTGTCATCTGTTCTCCATTATGACACTGCAGAGTTGGCTCAGTGCTCTCACTTTCTCAAAGGGGACAGTAGCAACGTGGAAACAAAATTGAATGAGTAACAGGAAATAATGTTGTGATGAATGATTGTGTTTTGGGCTGGGGATCATTGAGGTCTCCAGGGGTCAGAATGAGCGCTGGAAGCCCTGCCCTTCGTGATATATACTAATGGTCTAGACCTTTGTGTACGGAGAACATAGTTTCAATATTTGCTGTTGGCAAATTGGAAGCATTATAAACAATGGAGAATGCTGTAGAACTTCAAATGAGCATAGAGCAGTTGGTAGAATGGGCAAACAGGTGGCAGATAACATTCAATGCAGAAAAGTGTGAAGTAATTCATTTTGGTTGGAAGAACATGGGCGGACAGTCTAAACTAAAGTGTACAACTCTACAGGGAGTGCAGAAGCAGAGAAACCTATGTCTTTATGTGTGTAAACCACAAAAAGTGGCAGAGCAGTTAGAGAGAACAGTTAAGAAAGCATATAATATCGCAGACTTTAATAATAGTGGCATGGGGAACGAGAACATGGAGATTCTGTTAAAATTGTATAAAATACTGGCCCAGCCTTAACTAGAGTACTGTGTCCAATTCTGGGCACTACATTTTGGGAAGGATGTGAAAGCATTGGAGAGAATGCAGAAACGATCCACAAGATGCTGTTCCAGGGATGAGGATATTTTGGAAAATTTGAGATTATTTTCCTTGGAGGAGAAAAGGATGTTGAGAGGAGATTTGATAAATATTCAAAATGATGGTTCTGGACGGCATAGATGTTCCCATTCATGAAAAAGTAAAGAAGGTTGGGGATTGTGGTGGCGCGGAACAGATTCAAGCTAATTGGCAAACAAAGCAATGAAGACACGAGAAAAACTTCTAAGCAGCGCGAGGTTGGATTCTGGAATGACTGCCTGGGAGTTTGATGGAAGCACATCCATTTGAAGCATTGAAAAACAATTAAATTATTGTATGAAAAGGGTAGTGTGGAGAAGATGGGAGAGTGGCACAGTGAGCGTTGTTCATTCAGGAAGTCAGCACAGACATGATGGACCAAACGGCCTCCTCCATTGTATAACTATTTTGAGAGCCCTGACCTTTAAATGTAGCATTCTTATCTCTGAGCCAGAAGGTTTGTGGCCTCGAACACCATTCCCAAATGATTAAATTCAGATACTAGCCTGATGCTTCCTAGTGCTGGGCCTGAAGGAGTGCTTCCATTTTGGAGGTGGCATCTTTCAGTTGAGATATTAACTAAAGATATTAACTGATCTCTCAACAGAATTTAGAGTAGAGCAGGGGAGTCCTCTTTCTTTATTCGTGTGTGGGATTTAAGTGTCACCAACAAGGCCAGCATTTGGGTCCCATTCCTAATTGCCTTGAACTGAGTCACTTGTGTGACCAATTCAGAAGGCATTTAAGAGTCAACCACATTTCTGTGGGTCTGAAGTCACATGTAGGCGAGACCGAGTAAATGTGGAAGGGTTCCTCCCTAAAGGATATAAGTGAGGCACAACGTTTTTTATGACGATTATCAGTAGTCGCCATTAAGCCACCTTTTAATCCCAAGCTTTAGTCTGCAAGATCATAAGATAAAGGAGCAGAATTAGGCCATTCGGCCCACTGGGTCTGCACTGCTATTCAATCATGATTGATATGTTTCTCAACCTCATTCTCCTGTCTTCTTCCTGTAACCTTTGAACCCCTTACTAATCAAAAACTTGCCTACCTATGTCTTAAATACATTGAGTGACTTGGCCCGCACAGCCTTCTGTGGCAGTGAGTGCCATAGATTCACCATCCTCTGCTGAAGAAATACCTCCTCATCTCCGTTCTAAAGAGTCATCTCTTCACTCTGAGGCTGTGCCCTCGGGTCCTAGTCCCATCTACCATTGTAAATATCTTCTCCATGTCCACTCTATCCAAACGTTCCAATATTCAGGTTTCAATGAGATTTCCTCATCCTTCTAAATTCCATCAAATACAGGCCCAGAGTTCTCAATCACTCCTCATATGACAAGCCCTTCATTCCTGGGATCATTTTTGTAAACGTCCTCTGGAACCCCACTAAGGCCAGCACTTCCTTCTTTAGATATGGGGTCTGGAACTGCTCACAGTATTTGAAATGCAGTCTGACCAGAGTCTTTTATAGCCTCAATTGTGTATCTCTGCCCTTTTCTTCTAGCCCTCTTTTTTTTAGTTGTCTTCTGCTGATTTTTAAAGGGGTCCCAGTAATCTTCACCATATTGTATGCTTTCTCTTTAGCTTTTATGCTGTCCCTGCCTTCCCTTGTCAGCTTCATCTTCCTCATTGTATGTTTCTTCTTCCTTGGGATGAATTTCTGCTGTGCCTCCCAAATTACTCCTAGAAACTCCTGCCAATGCTGCTCCACCATCTTCCCTTCCAACTCTAGCTAGCTCCTCCATTATGGTCTTTCTATTTACCTATTCTTAATCGTAATACCTGATTACATCTGATTTAAGCTTCTCCCTCTCAAACTGCAGGGTGAATTATTTCATATTATGGCTGCTGCCCCCTAGGGGTTCCTTCACCTTAAGACCTTCAAACAAGTCTGCCTCATTGCACAGCACCAAGCCAAGAATTGCCCATTCCCTCGTGAGTTATACCACAACCTGCTCCAAAAAGCCATCTGGTGGACATCCCACAAATTCCTTTTCTTGGGATCTGCTACCAACATAATTTTCGCCGTCCACCTGCATATTGAAGTTCCCATTGAATATTGTAATAGTGCCTTTTTTATCTCCTGATTTATTTTCTGCCCCATTCAATTCAAGTTCAGATTTCAGCATCTGTCATCATGGGATTTCAATGTTTGTGCCTAGACCATTAGCCTGGGGTTCTGGATTAATAGTATAGTGACAAAGCTGCTATGCCAACACCTCCCTTTTCCTGCCAACTGTCCTGATCAAGATTTATCCTTCAACCACCATCAGTAAAACAGATTATCTGGTTATTTATCTCCCTGTGATTTGTGAGAACTCAAAATCCTCACAAAAGTGACGGCTGTGAAACACTTGCCGATATTGTGAAAGGTGTGATATAAATGCAAAATCATTCCTTGTAACGTTGTGTTCTGTGTTACAGAATGGGTTGGAGGTGTACAGGGTACAGAGTAGACCCCTCGGTCTCTGTTTAATCATCGATTGTATTGGAACTGATGCAGGTAAGATGTTGTTAACGTGGGCTATGGGGAAGCCCAGTCAGTCTGTAGGGGACACTCAGTGAAGTTGGTGACGGGGCGACTGATTAACTGCGTACTCTCACCAACAATCAGTTCTTCTCCAAGTTCTGCAACATAATCCGCTGATCCCAAATGCTTCAGATTGCAAGAACGTTGGGGGTTAAGAGCAGCACTTTGAGAATTTAGGTGCTGGGCCAATGTCAAGGGAATCGAATTTGAAACCATCTCATAGACACAAAAGATAAATTAACTTCTTTTCTGTGGTTCTGAGAGAACAGTTGTCTTAATGATTGAGGGTCTCCTCTATTGCTGACTGCTTTAGTACTGTTGAATTAGCTCTATTCTCTGTGAATTACCCCTTTCCCTGTGGTTACCTGCTTACCCTGTTTTATCCCTATTCCATCCCTATTCCCTAATTTGTATTAAATTAGACTCACCTCATTCATAGTGTTTTCTCCTCATTAACAAAAACTGCAATCGCTGGTGAAACCCAGCATTTCTGACGGTATATGTGGAGGGAGAAACAAAGTTAACATCTCAGATCCAATGTGACACTTCTTTGGAACTGAAGGGGGTCTGAAAGGTGATGGGTTCAGTGCTGTAGGAAAAGTGGCAATGAAAGTGAACATGATTCAAACCGTATTGACTCGATTGTCTCGCTCTCGGATGGTTTTTCCAGATTTACTGAAGGAAACGTTTGAGGTTCTCCGGTTCCGAGTCATCACCCACTTGTACGTCGAACTGGATCATCTGAAGCAGATCCTGCAGGAAACCTCCCAGCGTGAGGACCTGGCCACGCTCGACTGTTTCGTGTGTTGCATCGTGAGCCGGGGGATGACAGGCAGCGTCCTGGCCATCAATGGACAAAGCCCTGGCCTCTTGTTTGAAGAAATCCAGCAGTATTTCAAAGGAATGAGCTGTCGGGCCCTGGTGGGGAAGCCCAGGCTTTTTTTCGTTCAGGATTTCCTCGCGGCCACGCCTGACCCTGACGAGGGTTTAGAGACCGATGCTGCTCAGGGTAACGGAGAGGCAGTTCAGGCTGATGGTCGTGCCTGGGAGGAAGTAATCCCACAGGAAGCAGACATCCTGTGGTGTTGCTGCAGGGTGTCTGAGCATCTGATCCTCCGAGCGGGCCAACAACCATCATCTTTTATGCGCACGCTGTCGGAGTGTCTACGGGAACACCGCAGGTAAGTACTAGAGAGGCATCAGATAAACCCAGAGCCGCCTCCACAGGTGAACCTGGAGAATTCTGACCACTCCTCCTTCTGTGTTCAGCCCCAACCCCTGATTTACCTTGGTGATTTTTTCCCCCTCCCCCCCGCCATATGATAAACAAGGGATTGAATGTAGTCAGCCACCCACCAGGATCAATAGAAATGGGTCAGGTGGTTAATTGCACAGTGTCGACTCTTTAGGTATTACCAGAAAATGCTGGCATCCATGGTGAGTTGATAAATTGGATGCAAGATTGTCTTGGCCATAGAAGACAGAGAGTAGTTGAGGAAGGGTGTTTATTTCTGGCTGGAGGTCTGTAACCAGTGATGTTTTACAAGGATCAGTGCTGGGACCTTTGTTCTTTGTAATATATATAAATGAGTTGGGTGAAAATATACGTGGTGTGATTAGTAAATTTTCAGACAATTGGCAGAGTTGTGGATAGTGAGGAACGTTGCGATAGGGTACAGCAGGATATAGACCAGTTGGAAAATTGGGAGGAGAAATGACAGATGCAGTTTAATCTGGACACGTGTGGGGACATGTATTTTGGGAGGTCAAATGCAAGAGGGGAAGTATGTAGTAAATGGCAGTACCCTTTGGTGCATTGATATACAGCGGGATCTTGGGGTGCAAGTCCATAACTTCCTGACCGTGGCAACACAAGTGGATAAGATGGTAAAGAACATGTACAGCATGCGTGTCTTCCTTGGTTAGGGCATTGTGTATAAAACTGGGCAAGTCATGTTGCAGCTACATAATTCTTTAGTTATGCTACATTGATGTATTGTGTGCAGGCCTGGTTGCCGCACCATAGGAAGGATGTGGAGGCTTTGGAGAGCATGCAGAAGAGGTTTACCAGGATGTTGCCTCTATTGGAATGTATTTATTTTCTATTCATTCGTGGGACATGGGCGCCGCTGGCTGACCGGCATTTCTTGCCCTTCCGTAGTTGCCCTTGAGAAGGGGTGGTGAGCTGCCTTCATGAACCGCTGCAGTCCTCCTGCTGTGGGTTGACCCACAATGCCATTAGGAAGGGAATTCCAGGATTTTGACCCAGCGACAGTGAAGGAACAGTGATTTATTTCCAAGTCAGGATGGTGAGTGACTTGGAGGGGAACTTGGAGGTGGTGGTGTTCCCATATGTCTGATGCCCTTGTTCTTCTAGATGGAAGTGGTCGTGGGTTTGGAAGGTGCTGTCTGAGGATCTTTGGTGAATTTCTTGCGGTGCATCTTGTAGATAGTACACACTGCTGCTGCTGAGATTCAGTGATGGAGGGAGTAGATGCTTATGGATGCAGTGCCAATCAAGCGGGCTGCTTTATCCTGGATGGTGTCAAGCTTCTTGAGCGTTGTTGGGGCTGCACTCATCCAGGCAAGTGGGGAGTATTCC
The DNA here is from genome assembly GCA_024137785.1 of Ginglymostoma cirratum. Taxonomy (NCBI): domain Eukaryota; kingdom Metazoa; phylum Chordata; class Chondrichthyes; order Orectolobiformes; family Ginglymostomatidae; genus Ginglymostoma; species Ginglymostoma cirratum. The sequence continues at coordinate 12,484,577 of JAHRHZ010000144.1, read as the reverse complement.
ATCACGCTCTTGACTTGTGCCTTGTAGATGGTGGACAGGCTCTGAGGAGCCAGGAGGTGAGTTAGTTGCCTCAGTATTCCTAGCTTCTGGCCTGCTGTTGTAGCCATTGTGTTAATGTGGTGAGTCTAGTTGAGTTTTTGGTTAATGGTAACTACCAGGATGTTGATATTGGGGGATTCAGTGATGGTAACACCGTTGGATGTCAAGGGACGGTGGATAGATTATCTTGTATTGTCTCTTATAAGTATTAGCTATAAGGAGAGGTTGGACAAACTTGGATTGTTTTCACTGGAGTGTCAGAGGCCAAGGGGCAACATGATCGAAGTATATAAATCATGAGAGGCACGGATAGGGTGGAGAGTCAGAGTCTTTTTTCCTAGAGTGGAAATGTCAAATACTTGGGGCATAGAATCATGAGAGTGTGGAAGCGGGCCATTTGGCCCATCGAGTCCAGCCAAAGAATATCCCACCCAGACCCACCCAATCTCTGTAACCCTGCATTCCCCATGGCTAATCCATCTAACCTACACATACCTGGAGACAGTGGGCAATTTAGCATGGCCAGTCCACCTAACCTGCAGATCTTTGCACTGTGCGAGGAAACCAGAGCACCCAGAGGAAACCCATGCAGACATGGAATGTGCAAACTCCACACAGACAAAAGCCTGAGGGTGGAATCGAACCCAGGTCCCTGGCGCTGTGCAGTGTGAGAGGGGAAAGTTTAAGAGAGATGTGTGAGGAAGACTTTTTACACAGAGGGTGGTAGGTGTCTGGAACCTGCTGCCGGGGCAGTGGTAGAAGCAGAAATGTTAGCAACGTTTAAGTGACATTTAAACAGACCATGAACAGGCAGGGAATAGAGGGATATGGACCATTTGCAGGCAGACGGGAATTAGTTTAGAATACCTTCATGGTTGACGCAGACATGGTGGGCCGACGGGCCTGTGCTGTACTGTTCTATGTAAGGAGTTAAAGAGCAAAGTCAACAAAGGAACTGGAGCAGGCCATTCGTTCCTTCCAGCCTCTTCTGGTATTCAGTGACACAGCAGTAAAAATGAGTATCAGAATCTTTTGCTTTACTAGCAAGGAAACAGAGTACAAAAGACAAGAGGTTGTGTTAAACTTCTAGAGAACACCGATCAGGCCTGAACTGGGAGATTGAGTCCATATCTAAGCACCAAACTTCAAGAAAGATGTGACGGTGTTTGAGAGGATGCTGAGGAGAATTATTCTGTTTAGCAGTGTGCGATTCAGGTGTTTGTGGAATGAATGTCAGTTCATATCTTAAGTGTTTCCTCTCTTTCTCTCCAACCAGGAGTGATTTGATATCGATGCTAACAGAGGTGAACAGACAAACAATGCTGAGAAACCGTCTACTGTCTTTTGAGGAGCCTGTACCCCTGGTCCTCCGCCACACCCTGAGGAAAAAACTCATCTTGCCCTGAGGGGCCCCCCCCCCCTCACCACTACCACATTAAACATGTCAGGAAACTGGGCAACCACAACATGAAACCAGCTTCACCCACCACACAAGCAATCTCTGAACACTGGGACCTGGGCACCTAAAGAAACAAGGCTTGATGCATGGGCTCAGTCAGGAGAGGAGAATTAGGTCCACTCAAAGATTCAGTCATGGGTGGCAGGGGTCCAGGCCAAAGTGGAGGGATTGAGGTGGTGAGGGACTGAAGTTGAGGGATTAAGACAGGGAGATCTAGAGTGTAGTACATACAGGGAGCTAAACTGGGACAGAGAGATCATGACAAGAGTAGAAGGTTTGAGGTATTTAAAGGAGGCAACAAAGGATCCAGACAGGCAGAGATATCCAGACTCAGAAGGAGTAAATTGGGAGAGATCTAGGCTGGGTAGAGCAAGTAAAGCAAGGAAGTATAGAGACAGCTAGACTAAGAATCAAGGAAGGGAGGGATTAAGGAATGAAGTGTGAGCCATCAAGCCCAGAATGCTGTATGACGCTACATCAGTTAGTGAAATTGTTTATTCATGTGTTCACTTTGAGGTCTTTTAATTATCACCATCGTAACTGTTCTTCAGTTTTTAGAGGTTTTTAATGTTATTCACTAAGTATCTCAGAGTGTGATTATACATAGTATAGATAACAAGACAATAGCTTGGAGTACTGGCTGCACGGTCCATGGTACTCCCACACCTGGTATGAAATACAGGTCTGCCTCTTGTAGTGGCCACATCTGGAGTATATACGAACATAGGAAAGAGGAGTGGGCCATAAAGCCACTTGAGCTTGCTCTGCCATTTAATAAAACCACGACTTACCTTCCACCTACGGCTGCAATGTTACACTATACACAATATTGATCACTGTATGTTTTAACTTACGTCTTTTGTCGAATTAATTTCTAATATATGAATTGTACTATAATATGTTTAATAACAATAAATTGACAGCCTCTGAACTCAAAAAAAAGCCTAGTTAAATTGACTGCTTTTAAAATATAAGTTGATTTAGTTTGTGGGAAAGGGATCCAAATTTCATCATATCTCTTAATTCCTTTATATCTAAAAAAAAATTCCATCAATCTTTATCTTGAATATACTCAACGACTGAGTGTACATGGCTGTTTGGGTGAGAAGTTCCAGATTCACAAACTCAGTGAAGAAAGTTCACTTGAGATCAGTCCTCAATAGCAAACTTCATTTTGAGATAGTGATGCACAATGTTGGATATGCAGTCTGTGGAAGTGATATGCAAGAATTTTAAGGAGATCACCTCTTTCAACTCAAGAAAATATAGATCTAGCCAACTAAATATCTGCCCAAAGACAGCCTACTCTTCCCAGATGTCAATCTAGTAAATCATCATTGGTTCTTAAAGCTAGAGTATATTTTGCTATGGACCAGGCCAGACCTCCTTAAAATACATCAAGAAGATAGTCTAGACCTTAGCTTTTTCTTATTTTAAAGGTAAGTGTAAGATGCTGCATCCCAGATGCAATTCAATTGCTCAACCTACCAAATTTGAAGCAAAATGCACTTTATTCGTAAACTAGTTAAAATACAACAAAAGAAATAAAATATAAGATTGGCTTAGTTGTAACTCCTATCAAAATGCTTAACAAAATAATAGAGTAACTATTACTAGTTAACTGCTCCAACATAATAACATCCCATAAACACACCCTTGGCAAAAGGCGAATTCAGAAAAACAGATTGTCTCACGTGCATCTCCAGCAGCCCAGAAGGTAAAACATCGAGAAAACTTGGAGGGGAAAAACAATCTTGTAGTAGCAGGGAGAGTTGTAGTGTAGCAACAGCCCCAGCAACAGCTGTTACTGAATAACTAAGAAACTAAAAATCCTGGCTCTGAGAGAGCTTGACCACACTCATTCAGGCTGCTTCTATTGTTGCAACTTTTTTAAAAAAAGGAAGAAACCAAGGCCTCTCAAACTGTTTATGACTTTTCAATACATATCTTGGCACCTCTGTCTTAAAACCTCTCCTTTAAAAAAAAGAACAAAATAGACCTCTTAAAGCCGTAGTATTGTCACAACTGCCTGAGAGTAGATCATAACCTCATACACAGTATTCCAGGTTTGTTCTCTCAAATTAATTGTATAATTGTGGCAAAACTTCCTTATTCCATTCCTTTTGCAATAAAACTTTTTTTTGCCTAATTGTTTCCTGTACATACATGTCAATTTTCTATAGTTTGTGCCATCATGTTGATGGAATGAGAACCCTAAATTACTTATGGACATACTGAACTTTTGGACAAGACATTTTTTTTTTTAAAAATCCAAGCCTTCTGACAATATGATTTCTAAGAATGGAATTCTTTGACTACCAAAAGATCCCCTGTGTGAACTGCTGTGCGCTGTCAGGGAAGCTTCAAGGAGGGAGACTTCGAAATGCAAAAATGCAAGGCAATCTAATTACCAGCAGGAAAACATCCACTGTAGGTTAAATTCCATTCTGTGGGTGTGATATACCTGTGATTAATTCTTCCAAGAATATATAAAAAAAGGGTTCATAGACGAACTGCAGTCCTGAGTCTGTATGTGTGTTTGGGTTGATGCGGTGCTGTGGTCGAGTACATTGTGAAGGTCGCAGCATGACAGCAGCCTTTATGTGTGCAAATTAAATAAAAAGACTCTGCGTGGGAGCCAAACAGCCACTATCAAAAAGGAAACAGAACAAAAGTTTCAGGTAACCTGCAGACCCAAAGATCTCAAAATGAACTGCTCAACAAGCTCACTGACTATTGAAAACTCTAGATCAGGCTACACGTACTGAAAATAAGGCAGAAGCAGCCTCTCATATTAAAAGTGTTGATGAGGAAATGCAGACTTAGTCACAGACCTGCAGATGAGGAATTGGTAATGATCTACCAGGTAGCAGTGCTGCTGAACTATGGTAGGGAAATATTGTGGCTAGTGTATTAAAATCCAATAGTTGGATGCAACAGCAACTCAAGCATGCATGAGAAAGCATTTCTACTTACCACAGATCTGTAAGAACGTTGTAAGACCAGCCACACCTGGGAAATCCAAACTGCAATAAGACCAGCAACCTATGCTATATGTGCTGGCTTTAGGAAACCATTCAGCAAGGTGTTAGTGAACTGTATGGACACCCTGCCTGAACTAAAATGGTGCTACCAGTATATACTTACCATTACGGACTACCCGTTTGCAAGAGGTTGTTCCCCCAAAAGGCATATCTGCAAAATCAGTAGTAGGGCAATTAACCAAATTTTTCATCTGGTATGATCTGCCCACCGAGATCCAGTTGGATCAGGGCTCAGATTTCAAGGACAAAATATTCTGCTAAGCAGTGGCTAACCTGGGCATAACTCAGCTGAAGATGTCAGTGTATCCATCACAGTCACATGGCACTGGAATGCTCCTCTGGACCCCAAAAACGTCGATCAGGACATACGGTCATGGGTATCCCCATGACTGGGTACAGGATTAGATTTTCTCCTGTTTGCCTCCAGGGACTCACCCAACGAATCTATCGATTTTATTCTGTTTGAATTAGTTTAAGGGCATCAAGTGAATGAAATCAATTTGGTCTTGGAATAAAGGCGTTCACAATGAAGAGGATTGTTTTTAACTGACAGGGTTGTGACCAACTGAATGTGGGGCTTGGGGGTAAAGCATGAAAGAGAGCCACTTCATCCTCCCTCACCCAGGAGCATCAGATTTTGAGGTAGTCAACCTGGAACCACGACAAATTAGGAAATCCCACCCAGGAACCTATAACAATACAAAGACACCTAAATCCCCTTGATTACCAGAATTTATTCATTTGTTACTTAAAAAGGAATTTTTAAAAAAATTCTTAGTATTAAAGTCTATAATTTCACACTTCCTTGCATCAAACTGTATCTGAAACTTCCTGGTTCACCCACTAACCTATCCAAATATCCTGCATCCCCTCTGTGTTACTTCCCTGCCTAGATTTATATTATCAGCAAACTATTTTTTAAATTCATTTGTGGGACATGGATGTTGCCAGCAGGCCAGCATTTGATGTCCCTAGGTGCCCTTAAGAAGGTGGGAGTCAGCTGCCTTCTTGAATTGCGACAGTCCATGTACTGTAGATAGGCCCACAATGCTGGTAGGGAATTCCAGGATATTGACCCAGTTACAATGAAGAAACGACAATATATTTCCAAGTCAGGATAGTGAGTGCCTTGGAGGGGAATTTGCAGATGGTGGTGGTCCCATATATCTGCTGACCTTGTCCTTCTAGATAGCAGTGTTCATGGGTTTGGACGGTGCTGTCTGAGGATCTTTGATTTGATTCATTATTGTCACATGTACTGAGATACAGTGAACTGTATTTTATTGTGCACTAACCAGATAAATCACACTTTACATAAGTACCTCAGAGTGATAAAACAGAATGCAGAATATTGTGTTATAGCTGCAGAGAAGGTACAGAGAAAATTAAGCTTTAATATATGAGAGGTCCATTCATAACTCTGATAACAGTAGGGAAGAAGATGTTCTTAAATCTGTTAGTACCTGTACTCAAACTCTTGTATCTTCTGCCCGATGGAAGACAGTGGAAGAGAATATAACCCTGGTGATTGATTATGTTGGCTGCTTTCCTGAGGCAGCAGGAAATGCAGATGGAGTGAATGGAAGGGAGGCCGGTTTTCACGATGGACTGGGCTGCATTCACAACTCTCTGTAATTTCTTGTGGTCTTGGGCACAGCAGTTGCCATACCAAGCTGTGGTGCATCTGGATAGGATGCTTAGTATAGTGCATCTATAAAAATTGGCAAGAGTCATTGTAGACGAGTCTATTTTCCTTAGCCTTCTGAGAAAGTAGAGGTGTTGGCGTCTTTGGTGAATTTCTGTAGTGCATCTTGCAGATAATACACACTGCTGCTACTGAGTGTCAGTGGTGGAGGGAGTGGATGTAGTGCCAATCAAGTGGGCTGCTTTGTCCTGGATGGTGTCAAGCTTTTTGAGTGCTGCTGGAGCTGCACCCATTTAGAGAAGTAGGGAGTAATCAATCAGACTCATGGTTTGTGTCTTGTAGATGATGGGCAGGCATTGAGTGACTCACTACAGTATTCCAAACTTCTAGCCTATTCTAGTAGCTACTGTGTTTATGTGGTGAGTCCAGTTGAGTTTTATTAGAATTAGAAGAATCCCTACAGTGTGGAAACAGGCCCTTCGGCCCAACAAGTCCACACTGACCCTTGGAGCATCCCACCCAGACCCATCCCCCTAAACACTACAGGCAATTTAGCATGGCCAATCCACCTAGCCTGCACATCTTTTGGACTGTGGGTGGAAACCAGAGCAAACCCACACAGACACAGGGAGAATGTGCAAACTCTGCACAGACAGTCACCCGAGGCTGGAATCGAACCCAGGTCCCTGGTGCTGCGAGGCTGCAGTGCGAACCACTGAACCACTGAGCCACCCTGAGTCAGTGGTAATCCCCAGAATGTTAATATTGTGGGATTCACTGATGGTAACTCCATTGAATGTCAAAGGACAGTGATTAGATTGTTTCTTATTGGAGATGGTCATTGCCTGGCATTTGTGTGGTGTGAATGTTACACTTAATGCCCCTTTTAGGTCATTGACATAGATTGTAAATAGTTGTGAAATTACCTTCCAGATCAGAGGTAGACAGGGGTGGAATCCACACAGCCATTCATCAGCAGAGAAACAGAACAACAGTAACATCACATCAAAGTCATGAGTTGATTGGTTGTTAAGAAACTATTGTTTGGGACTGTGTTTCAATCTTATAATTTTGAAAAAAATGGAGCCTCCTAATCTGGCATAATTAAAGTAAGAATTTACAGGCACAGGAAAAACAGCTGATCTGTGGTAAGTGTGAGAAAATCCTACTTTCTGCTAATCTCTATTGTTTGTAATAAACAGTGCAAAAATAAGTTTAAAGTAAGGAAAGGTTAACTAAGTTAAAATCTTAAAATATGGCAGGGGTGGGGGTTGGGGTGAATTAATTTAGAAGAGCCATCATGGATTTGTTAAGAGAAAATTGAGTCTAACTAAATTAGTGAAGCTTTTTGAGGAGGTTGTGGAGTGTTAATGAGGCCAATGCTGTTGACGTTACACATGGAATTCCAAAAGGCATTTGACACAGGTGCATGCAGCAGACTTTTGAGACAAGTTAAAGCAGAATGGGTCCTGCCTTTCTCTATTTTACACTGCTGGTACATGTGTACAAAGATTGATTCCATCTCTGGGTGTCAACATTACTTTTGGGGTTTTCTCTTGGTCAGTTTCCTCAAAGATATTGATCGGTTGGGAGTCCGACATATCTGTCAGATTCACTGAGACGCTACTGGGATTTTGTGTTGCCGTATTGTGTCAGGTTCCCCTCCACTCAGCCCCTCCTTCTGTCTTTTTCCATCTGGCCTGGCCCAAAATATTTGCAGTAGCATTAGTAGTTGTATTGGGGTTTTGCACTCATTTTGCCTGTGTTAATTAGAGCACACCTTATGTTTCATGGCAACTATTGCAGTAGCCACCGTCTCAGTGGAATTTGTAGGCTCCACCGTCAACATTTTTATCTTAATTTTCCTGAAGTAGTTATCGTACATGTTTTTGTTTAGTACCCAGCATCTAAGATTACCTGTTGGGCCGTGCTAAAGCCATTCTTTATACAACTGAAGAATCTGTGCATCATCTCTGTTCATGCTACCCCCACTCCCATGTTGTTACAACATGAATCAAATGTCCGATTGCCATATTCATAGGCACCCCTATCCTTTTCTTGCTTTATTCCAGTGCCTATATTCCATGGAACTCAGGCTGAAAGTTCCCTATTTCAGCTCTCAAGGTGCAGAGATCAGCCTTCTTGCTGTGCCTAGTTTACAGTGATATCATTCCTCCAAGTTCCATCCTGATACCCTTGTTGCAACTGTCTCCAATGGGCCTTCGGTAATTTCATCTGGATTAATCCATGGATGTCCCTGTTATGGAGACCCACGGCATTGCCACATTTCCTGCAATTTTTGCCAAATACTCTCCCCTTATGGCTCCTTGTCTTTGTGTTGTCGGTTATCAATTTTGTACCAACGTGGCTGCATGATCTGGTCTGCCTAGTTGTCTGAGCACTGGGGAGGGGGCACATACTCACTTTTACATGGGCCCACTGTTTATTGTGGCGGTGACTCTCAACTTGCTTCCCTTTCTTCCTCAAAGTCAACAGGGCTCTACTGCTAACCTGTCCCAATTTATGTTATCTGTGCATATAGAGGAACTGCTGGTGGCTGCTCTAATGCTGGCAAAACTGGCGTGCCTGTCCTAACTCTTTATATTGGGATTTGTCAGCCAATATTTTATTTACCAAAAGATTTCCACTCATTCTCTATCATTTTGTCTATCAATATTTTTTTGGCCAAATGTGGTGTCAGGGATCCCTCAGATCCCTATCCGAGTTCCTCGCTATGTGATATCTCTGGATTAGACGTTTGGGATATTGTTGTCATCCGTGGTATAGTACTTACCTGGGTCCTCCTGGGCCAAACTCATTACTTGGGACTAACACCAAATGAAATGATAACAATCTGTAATACAATTCTATATTGTAGAACCTTACTTCCACCCCACCATGACCACCACTTGATCTATTGCTTGACACTTCCTGGATAGGAAGGAGTTGAATTTGTTATGCACAAAAGTATATTCACACTGTGATTTGTCCCATTTCCCCGTTGGTGTCCAGTGTCCTTTGTATCTTGCCAACTGGGCCAATTGTAAAACTTTGCCAGTCAGAGTCCAGACACAATGTTCAAGTGGTTTTACTTTGCATGCAGCCAATGCTGGGCAATCCAGGCACTTCTCCACCCAAGTTCAAAATGAGCACATTTTATATATGCTTTATTATCAGTAACAACTACTAGCATTACATAGACAAAAGCCACAGCACAATAGCAGCCAGTGGCTGATAACTGTGTTATTTTTCAATAATATTTTGGTAATACAGTGGAGGCACTGGATACTGCAAAGGCTATGGGCCCTGACAACATTCTGGCAATAGTACTGAAGACTTGTGCTCCAGAACTTGCTGCTCTGCTAGCCAAGCTGTTCCAGTACAGTTACAACACTGGCATCTACCCGACAATGTGGAAAATTATTTGTCCTATACGCAAAAAGCCAGGACAAATCCAACCTGGCCAATTACAGCCCCTTGGGTGTACTCCCAATCATCAGTAAAGTAATGGCAGATATCATCAAAAGTGCTATCAAGCAGTGTCTGCTCAGTGACGCCCAGTTTGGGCTCCACCAGAGCCACACAGCTCCTGACCTCATTTAGCCCTGATTCAAAAGAACTGAATTCCAGGGGTGATGTGACGGCGACAGCCGTTAACATCAAGGCCACATTCAACCAAGTGTGGTGTCAAGAAGCCCTAGCAAAACTGGAATCAATGAGAATCTGGGGACAAACTTTCCACTGGTTGGAGTCATACCTGGCACATAGGAAGATGGTTGTGGTTGTTGGAGGTCAGTCATTTCAGCTCCAGGGCATCTCTGCAGGATGTCCTCAAGGTAGTGACCTAGGCCCAACCATCTTCGGCTGCTTTATCAATGACCTTTGCTCCACCATAAAGTCAGAAGTGGGGATGTTCGCTGATGATAGCACAATGTTCAGCACCATTCACGACTCCTCAGATACTCAAACAGTCCATGTTCAAATGCAACAAGTTCTGGACAATATCCAGGCTTGGGCTGACAAGTAGCAAGTAATATTTGCGCCACACAAGTGCCAGGTAATGATCACCACCAATAAAAAAAATCTAACTAATACCCCTTGACATTCAATGGTGTTACCATCACTGAATTCCCCCACTAAAAATGTCTTTGGGGTTACCATTGACTAGAAACTCAACTGGACTCACTACATAAAAACAGTGGCTACATCACCAGGCCAGAGGTTAGGAATACGGTGGTGAGTAACTCACCTCCTGTCTGCCCAAAGCCTGTCCATCATCTACAAGGCACAAGTCATGAGCGTGATGGAATAATCTCCACTAGTCTGCATGTGTGCAGCTCAAACAACACTCAAAAAACTTGACACCATCCAAGACAAAGCAGCCTGCTTGATAGGCATCACATCCACAAAGATTCATTCCGTCCACCACCGATGCTCAGAAGCAGCAGTGTGTATTATCTGCAAGATGTACAGCAGAAATCGACCAAAGGTTCCCAGATAACACCTTCCAAACAGATGACCACTTCCATCTAGGAGGACAAGGGCAGAAGATAAATGGGAACACTACCACCTGCAAGTTCCCCTCTAAACCATCCTAACTTGGAAATATATTGGCATTCCTTTACTGTCACTAGGTCAAAGTCTCAGAACACCCTCCCTACTGAGTGGACCCACAGCAAGTGGACTGCAACGGTTCAAGGTACTTCACTGCCACCTTCTCAAGAGCAATTAGGGATGGGCAATAAATGCTGGCCTGCCCGCAATGTCCACATGCTACAAATGAATAAAAAAATTGGATCACAAAGACACTTTCCAGAGACAGCAAAGATTTTATGTTTATTTTGCATAAAAGATTTACGGAGGTGAATGGATGTTGTTTAGATCTAAGTCTGTTTCTTAATGAGGTGATCCTGTGCTGTAGCTTATGCTTTTGAAGTGCCTGGGATTAAAAATACATCCCCTCCCAACTTGCTGTGCATTTGTTTAGAATATGGGATTTAGCAGATTACTTCGACCTAACATCCCAGTTATTTGTAAAGATTGAGATGAGCTTCTTGCATAATCTGGGCCCTCAGCTAAGGTTATAGTTGCCTTACCACTGTTGTATGTTTCACCAATAACTGCTGTCCTAACAGACACACAAAAGCCAAATTCTACACTTTCACTTCCCAATCCTGCACTTCTCAATCCCGATCTACTTTTTATAATCTATATCCTTGTAAAACCTGATCTTTTTAGAATCTTGATCTTTCTCTCTTTATGTTCCTTTTAAAATTTAGACATACCTCTATTTTGGTGTTTCATTTATAATCCATATTCTTTTCTATCTTAATCCCCCATTAGAATCCATATTCAGCCCTATCTTAATTCCTCCATTAAAATCCACCTGTTTGTCAATGCTGATCTTTTTAGAATCTATCTTCTTCTTTTTCATTATCTTACTTTTAAAATCTACACATTTATCCCCATTTTGATCATTCATTTAGAATCTATGTCCTTCTCTATCTTTATTTTCATTTTAGAATCTACATCATTTTCTATTCGATCTCCCATTTAGAATCCATATTCTATTAGATTTGAAACCACCTATTAGAATCCATTATGAGTTGTATCATAATTTCTCTATTAGAATTCACACCTTTGTCAATCCTGATCTTTTTAGAATCTATATCCTTCTCTATTTTTATGTCCTTTTCAAAGTTTATAAATAAATCTATTTTGATCTCCCATTTAGAATCTATAATCTGCTCTATCATGAACTTCCTATCAGAATCCATATTCAGTCGTATCATAATTTCTGTTAGAATTCACATCCTTGTCAATCCTGACCATTTTAGAATCTATATCCATCTTTATCTTTATGTCCTTTTTAGAATCTATTAAGGTTTCTATTTTGATCCCCTGTTTAGAATCTATATTCTGTTCTATCTTAATCTCCCCATCAGAATCCATATTCAGCTGTATCTTAATTTCTGCATTAGAACCCACAACCTTGTCAAAAATTGTATCCTTCTCTTTCGTTATGTCCATTATAAAATGTATTTGTACCTCTATTTTGATCTCCCATTTAGAATCTATATTCTGTTTTATCTGAATCCCCCGATTAGAATCCATTATGAGCCCTATCCTAATTCCGCCATTAGAATCGACATCCTTTTCAATCCTGATCATTTTAGAATCTATATCATTCTCTACCTTCATGTCCTTTTTAAAGTTTATGTATGTATCTACTTTGACCTCCCATTTAGAGTCTATATTCTGCTCTATCTTAAACCCCCTATTAGAATCCATTATGAGCGATATCTTAATCTCCTGATTAGAATTCACACCTTTGTCACTCCTGATCATTTCAGAATCTATATCATTCTCTACTTTTATGCCCATTTTAAAGTTTATGTACATATCTACTTTGACCTCCCATTTAGAATCTATATTATGTTCTATCTGAATCCCCCTATTAGAATGCATATTCAGTCGTATTGTAACTTCTCTGTTAGAATCCACATCCTTGTCAATCCTGTTCGTTTTACAATCTATATCCTTCTCTATCTTTATGTTCCTTTTAGAGTCTATATATGTTTCTATTTTGATCTCCCATTTAGAATCTCTATTCTGTATTTTCTGAATCCCCCTATTAGAATCTATATTCAGCCCTTTCTTAGTTTCTCCGTTAGAATCCACATCCTTGTCGATCCTGATTGTTTTAGAATCTATACCCATTTCTATCTTTATTTCCATTTTAGAATCTATACACTTTTTTATTTTGATCTCCCATTTAGAATCTACATTCTGTTCTAACATAATCCCCCTATTAGAATCCATATTGGGCTGTATTTTAACTTCTCGATTAGAATTCACACCTTTGTCACTCTTGATCATTTTAGAATCTATATCATTCTCTATCTTTATGTCCTTTTTAAAGTTTATGTATATATCTATTTTGACCTCCCATTTAGAACCTACGTTATGTTCTATCTGAATCCCCTTAGAAGAATCCATATACAGCTGTATCATTATTTGTCTATTTGAATCCACATCCTCATCATTGATTGTTTTAGAATCTACATCCTTCCCTATCTTTATGTCCCTTTTGAAATTTATATATTTTTCTATTTTGATCTCCCATTTAGAACCTTTGTCCTTCTCTACATTTATTTCCTTTTTGCAATCTATATACTTAAATATTTTGATCGCCCATTTAGAAACAGTATCATTTTCTATCTTAATCCCCATATTATAATCCATATTCAGGCTTATTTTAATTTCTCTGTTAGAATCTATACCCATTTCTAAATTAATCTCACTACCCTCCTCCAGATCACTCCTTGTTTTAGTCAGTTTAATCCAATACTGTCCTGGCTCTTGGTTCTCTGGCTTGTCTGAATGAACAAGAGCTTCAGTATCTGCCAGGCAGTTTGGCATTGTGAATTTGTGGTAAAGCCAACATGCTGACCATTGGTGCCACACAGCATGCCTTTCTTTCAGTGGGTCAGAGTACGACAAACCAAGCAATTGTATAGCCTGTGATCCATTTCCCGGCAATGATTCGTGGTGTTGCTCATCTCTGCAACTGAGACGTTCTTGTATAGTCACCTCAAACCAATGGCAACTGAAGACACTGATGAGCCGCTCTGTGGAAACACAAGTTGGGTCGATTATGATACAGATTCAAGTATCACTGCGAGGGATAGAGCTGGAAAGGTGCAGGCACAGGTCAATAGTTCCAATAATTACCTGCATCTGCTAGTGTTCTTTGGTGTTCTGGCATTGCTTTGAAGTTGCTGGTGTCAAATATGATAGCACTGCCCCCTGGGTTGACCTCCATTTTGTACCTGCCCAGAGTCTGTTAAAGAGAGAAAAAGTCTGTGAGATACGAAGCGAATGTTTACCAACTGCAGCCTATCCCAGATGCTCTCCTCTATTGAGCAGTAGTCGCACACTAAGATGGTCTTGGTTTTCACAATTAAAGCCCAGCCTCAATAGCGTTTGAACTCCTAATAAATGCCCTTTAGCCCCAGCATCACTCTGGTAATTCTTGACTCATCCCTTCTACAGCCATTATTTCTAATATTTCGGGAGACTAATAGAGTTTTAAATAACGAACATCGCATATCCTTCACTCTATTGCATTCCAGTTCCCTCCAGCTAGAGGTTAACATTTTTAAGTCTTAGAATCTGATGAAAATAATGTAATGAAACAAAATAGAAAAGACTCAACAAATGTAAACAATGGGGATAAGTGATGTGCTCTCACCTGCTGCTCAGGCTTCACTTCAGTATTTTGACTGTGGAAGTCAACACCATCTTGTTTTATCTTGCCTGTATAAAAGTAAATGATTCTCAGTTAATCCTGCATTCCACTAGATTCACATCAGTGCAACTGAAACTAAATGGTACCATTTGAAAGGGAGTGCAGGGGCAGAGATGCCTGAAAGTTTGCACACATAAATCTTTTCAGCTTTATAGTGGCAGGAGAAATTTAGTAGACTGTGACAAAATGCTAACCAAAATACTGTAATTAAAATAATTCCTTATTTTCTTTTGGAAAATTTAAATTCTGTTCTTTTTCCTTTGAGACCGCAATGTTCTTGGGTCCAAATTCTCCAGAGCTATAAATACTATGAAGAATCCTGAGGGTGCTGCACCCAAATTGGAGCCACCTTTAATCAGAGGAAGGTATTTCAACCTCTTGGTCACATTATATGAATTCTAAGCAGCAGCCAGCCCCGGGACCCTCCAAGCGGTGATCAATTACCAACTGACACCTCCCCACACACCATCCTCCACAAAGGAACAGAAGGAGGACATTCATCCCCTGAAGCCTGTTTCAACATTTAATGATACCATGCTGCAAAGTAGCCCTATCCACCCATCTTGTCCCTTCACGCCCTTGTCTCGCAAAACTCTATTGGTCATGTGCTCTAATAGCGTGGCACTCTATCTAATCCCTTGCTGAAACCCAGCTGACTGCATCTGCTGCCTTACCCTCATCCACCCCACCTCCTTACCCCAGTACTGACAGCAGAACTGGTCTGTCCCTCCTGAGGCCAAGCTGCCTCTCGATAGTCAACAGTTCGCTATCTCAATACCTGCTTATTAGTCTGTCATTATTCTCAAACTCCTTCCACAGGCTCAGGGCTAGGCTCTTGTCTGTAAATTGAAGGGACCTCGGTCATCCTAATTACTTAGAAATGGGAATAAAGTATCATAACACAATACCTACTCTCAGATTACCTACCTCTCTCTTTTTCACTGCCTCTCAGCTTTCCATCTCTTTCCCTGTCTCCAACACTCACTCACTCCTCTGTCTCTTCTTGCCCTTCTCTTTCAGTCAATCTTCCTTTCACCATCTGCTTTCTGCTGCTTGCATACATTTCACCAGTTTCCTCACACCCAAAATTTCCATATCTTTCTGTTACAGTACCCCCGTGTCTGCCTCTCTCACTGTCCATCTCCCTCTCCTTTCCAGACAAAGTTGGTTACCTTGACAGACCTGTCCCCCCCAGTTCTGTACCCCATTGTTATACAGTGATAGACCTGTCCCCACCAGTACTGTACCCCATTGTTATACAGTGACAGACCTGTCCCCACCAGTACTGTACCCCATTATTATATAGTGACAGACCTGCCTCCACCAGTACTATACCCCATTGTTGTACAGTGACAGACCTGCCCCCACCAGTACTATAACCCAGTATTATACAGTGACAGACCTACCCCCACCAGGACGGTACCCCAGTATTATACAGTAAGAAATATTCCCACTAGGACGAAATTCACACATCGATGTTCGACATGGGAGTTGGAGCCAGCCAGCAGACCAAATTCCCCACTCTGCTGGCTTCCTAAATTTACAAGGGAATAAGGCCTCCAAGTTATGTGTTCTGATTTAAACACTGTATCCTTGCTATGATAAATGACCTCAGGCAGGAGCTATTGGGATGCAGACACAGGAGGGATAGCCCCCAGACTAGGGATTCATATCTGGTGTATGAATGTAGAGGAAAGGAGAAGGAAGGTGGCGGGTAGGGTATAGGAGAGGAAAGAGGAGAAGATCTGAGATGGGAGAATGAAAAGTGTATGGGATGGGAGGGTGGAGGGGCAGTTGCGAGGGAAGGCAAGAGGGAGGGAAGAGAAGAAGAATTGGTGAGGAGCTCAGGAGAGGAGAGAGGAAATTGAGAGAAAAGAATTGGAGGAGTTGAGATGCTGAATTTGGCACAAACAGAGACCAACGGAGAAGACCCCATTTGTCAGTCCTGGAGAACCTGACTCTGTGAATAAGGGGAAGCAGGTGTCAATCTGGCAGATTTAATGAACTCACTGATTGAAATCACGTATCATAGAAACATAGAAGATAGGAGTAGGAGGAGGCCATTCAGCCTTCTGAGTCTGCTCTGCCATTCTCCACGATCATGGCTGATCGTCCAACTCAATAGCCTAATTTTGCTTTCTCCCCTTTGATCCCATTTGCTCCAAGTGCTATATCTAGTCACCTCTTGAATACATTCAATGTTTTGGCATCAACTACATCCTGTGGTAATGAATTCCACAAGCTCACCATTCTTTGGGTGATGAAATGTCTCCTCTTCTCCGTACTAAATGGTCTACTCTGAATCCTCAGGCTGTGACCCCTGGTTCTGGACACACCTACCATGGGGAACATCCTCCCTGCATCTACCCTGTTATAATTCTCTATGAGATACCACCTCATTCATCTGAACTCCAGCAAAAACAATCCCAACCTAATCAATCTCTCCTCATTCACCAGACTCGCCATCACCGGAATCAGCCTGATAAACCTTCGCTGCACTCCCTCGAGAGCGAGAGCATCCTTCCTCAGAAAAGGAGATCAAAATTGCACACAATATTCCAGGTGTGATCTCACCAAGGCCCTGTATAACTGCAACAACACATCCCTGCTCCTGTACTTGAAACATCTTGCAATGAAGGCCAACATACATTTTGCCTTCTTTACTGCCTGCTGCTCCTGCACGCTTACCTTCAGCAACTGGGGCACAAGGACACCCAGGTCCCGCTGCACACTCTACTCTCCCAATTTACAGCCTTTCAGGTAATAATAATCTGCTTTCTTGTTTTTGCTTCTGAAATGAATAACCTCACATTTATCCAAATTATACTACATCTGCCATTGATTTGCCCACTCACCCAACCTATCCAGATCACGCTGAAGGATCTTTGTATCCTTGTCACAGTTCACCCTCCCACCCAACTTGGTATCATCTGCAAACCTGGAGATGTTATATTTTGTTCCCTCTTCCAGTAAGGGAATGGGTATGACTAAAACAGTGTATCGGAGTTATGCAAACTCATTCTCATTGACCATTCTTGCCGAATTTCCCAGTAGAACACTGGGCTGAGACTGACGGCCTTTACCTTCCCTTCTGTAATGGTCAAACTTCTTCACCAAATTCTTCCCAAGTTCCTTGCAAATGTCCTCCAGAAGCTGTGAATTATTTTCATTCAGTAAGTCCATCTTCTCCATTTTGGTGAGGACATCCAGCATTGTCTGAGGAGTGAGAGTGATATAGCAAACTCTTAATGAAGGGTTCATCGGACAAAGACCGTCCCTGATCACTTGACGTTTACTGTACACAGTAACTCTGATTGTACAGTAGCAACGTTGGATGTGTAATCAGAGGCCAACGTTGTGAAAAGTTTTAAAGCGGCAGAAGGGATGTAGAAAAGTTTAAAGTGTGAATTTCTGGAGTTAGGACCCAAGCAGTTGAAGGCATTGTTGCCAATTGTGGACCCAAGAGGAGAAGGGATGCAGAAAGGCCAGAATTTTCAGAGAGGGTGTGAAAGTCCTTACAGAGGGATGGGAAGGATAGTGGAAGGATTTGAACAAGAGGATGAGTATTTCAAAGTGAAGACTTTGAGGGAATTGGAATTAACCAGTAAATCCGATCCAATGGTTTCTGCTTCAATCATTCCTGGAAGGAATATCTCCAGCTCTGCACCTCACTCTGAGTCACAGTTTTAAATCACTGACTCCACCAAAGGGGCAAATTGTCTTTCATTATTCACTCAAACAAAATCTGCCACAATTTAAAACATTTGAATGACATCTTCTCCAGGCTTTCTCTGCTCTTGCAGGAACAGTCTAACTATCTCCAGTTTCTCCTCATTGCTGCAGTTGCCCATCCCTAGCATTATCCCAGTGAATTCATATTCTAAAGTCTCCCTTGTGTTCATGTTCTTTCCACAACAGGCTGTCAAAATTTGTACACGGTACTCAAACTGTGATTTAACAATTTGGTTGGTTATGTATCATTACCGGTCAACTCTGTACTATTCAACCCAATATGAAAACCCCTAATTGCTATTTCCTTATTACTGATTCTACATCTCTCATGCACCTTCAGGTAATGATGCTGGATCTCTGGCCGCTCATATCGTTCAATTTCTTTTCACTTAATGGACACTGTCATTCTTCCTCAGACATGCACTATCGGACACTTTACACTAAACTGCGTCTGCCTCCATTACCCTATTCCCCAAACCTTTCAGGCTTTCAGAAATCTTTCACACTCCTCGCCACTGGCAAACCTGCATACCAGCAACTCATTTTCAAAATACACAAGAGATTGTGAAATTATTGATAAATGATCCCAGGGTGACAGATGGACAGAGGACAGATGGATAGAATTTTTTCCCCCATTTGTGAAGGATTATCAGAGGAGAAAAAAATCTCTATCGTCTAGTGAGTCAACAACTAGATCAAATCACAGCAGCATTAGAAGATCAAAAGGAGAGTTAGGAGCTTTTGTTTGGTATAGAGGATTCTGGAACATTCTGTCAGAAACTGAGGGAAGCAGAATCCACCAAGGTTTTTAAAATGTAGTGGATAAATACTGATCCTTAAAAAGAAAAGATATGAAGGAGGGCAGGGAAATGTGACTAAGGAGATTTTCTTTCAGATTGAAGGTTTGAAAGTTATCAGCTGAACGCCCTCCAACATGCTACCGCTTTCTCAATAGTAAACAAGATAATACAGGCTGGGCACTGTTGTGACTGTAACAAGGCCAGCCAGCTGGATATCCTGGAATCCCTGACTGGGGTTGTTAATCTGGTCTAATCAGGGACCCCTGGCTGACAGACATAAAGTGTAGTGTCAGAGATTCTGGCACTCTGAGAGCTGATTCTGAAGAGGCAGTACCAAAGTCAAGGACTCTTTGTCATAAATAAAAGGTGACTTGATGACTGGGTATTGGCCTCTGTTTCACACACAAATCCCAGCATATTCATTAAACTCACTTTGCTGCTCTCTAGTTTCAATTTGGGTACGTGGTTGTATAAAAAAAATTTCACAGTTTCCAAATCATTCGTCGTGATATCTTCCGAAACCTCGAACAAAAGCTGTCTGCAAAAGAAGCAAATGTATAATTAAGACACATCAGAACGGCAAATATGGTTTAGGAACAGTCTGACTAGAGCGGAATTCTCTCCACCTTTTCAGAGGTTGTGTCTAATTCAGTGCAAAATTACTCAATTATTTGAAACATGTTTCAAGAATGAAACTGAAAGTATCTTGTTTAAAAACCTTTTCTGGAATACTGGGCTAACTGTTTCACTTTAAACTCTCCAAAGGCAGGCACATCCTGGTTTCAGTAAAAGGCTGAATCTCCTTCACTGTCTGTCATTGTAGTGGTGTTGGTCTTGGAAGAGGCTGTGAGCTCTGTGTTGCTTCAAAGAAGCTAGAGTTTAATGTCTTTTCAAGATTACAATTTATTTAACAGTCCGGAACAATTACTCTCTACGACTATGCACAAAGTCCAATACCATATAATTTCTTCATCATGTCATCACCTACATCATGATTGATGTAACTTATCATTTGCATATTCAAACACTAACCTTTTACATATACTGTCGCTTCAGACACTTCTGGGCCAGGGACATCACAGGGTTATATAGAGAGTGAACCATGAATCATGTCCCCAGGATAGGTACAGCATGGCTTTAAATATAGAGGACCACAACTTCCAGTCTCAGGGTCATTACAGTCTAGACGTATTGGTGAGGTGCATGTTGTGATCCTGTGGAAGTTCTGATGGGGATTGCTCAGGTTTGAACTTCTGATAGGCAATCCCCCTGCTCCCTAAAACTGTCCACAAATGAATCAGTGACTTTGGGCAGTTGCGAAGTATTTGCCTGCATAGCTTTCTAGGAAATGTTGGACAGATTGAACACTACCTCCTGGGTAAATACACAACTGATGCCCCAGTCACTCACACTGACCCTTTCAGAACCCCCTGACCCAACCCAACTAACCTCTGGCCACGTATCTACTCTCTTAATCACACAAGTAGCCCTCATGACCACAACACCCCAATCCAACCCAAAGACACACTCCATCCCAATTAATCACCTCCCAACTATAGAGCTATCCCTCCCAGTTACTGTTGGAATGTGATTGACAGCAGTTCTGAACACCTAACTGCATACAGTTTGGGCTGCTTGAGTATCTGCCCTCATTGCACACCTCCTGACATGAATATGAAGGAGGGTCAGTGGATGTGCAGTTGACCATGAGAGGTTGAGCTGACCTGTATGATGAGATCTTGGCCTTTCCTGGTTCTTTCAGCTGCCTGCTGACCTTGTCTTTGTTGTACTTCATCTTCTTCAGGAGCCTGAATTGTCTGGTCCGAGACAGGAGCTCTGCCACAATGAAGGGGTCATTTTCAACGAGAAGGCCCTTGTTCATAAGAGCGATGAAGAGTTTTCGTCCAGAATTAACCCCGTTGAGCTGGTTACTGTCCAACAGATCTAGGCAAAGGAACTTCATTGCCTCCAGCTCATCCCTGCCCAAGTTTTCACTGATTCGATTGAGATGGGCTAAGAACCCGAAATTGACATCTTCCATCGTGGCTTCATACACCTGGATAGGCAGAGAAGTCACAAGCATCAGAAACTGCCACCTGTGCAGACTGTGTGACTCCCCCTCCTCAACCTTCCCTACTGACCAGACATTGTCCTTAGCCTAGGGTCTGATACAGCCTAATGTCAATGACTGAAGGGGGTGACTGTGAGTAACATAGGTACTTTAAATGATTATGGTGAAGTGCAGGAGCTGTAGCCTTTGCAATTGTCCCACAGATTTGAGATCCTTGAAGCTTTTATGGAAAAAAGCAAGAGTTTTAAGTTTGACGAATGAATTGACCACAGCACTGTGATATAAGAAACCAGTCCAGTGAGGTGAGTCAACACGAACATAGTGGTGAGAGATAAAAGGTACTGCAGATGCTGGAGAATCCGAGATAACAAGCATGGGGCTGGATGAACACAGCAGGTCAAGCAGCATCATAGGAGCAGGAAAACTTGACGTTTCGGGCCTAAACCCTTC
>JAHRHZ010000144.1:12442472-12458026 GCA_024137785.1 Ginglymostoma cirratum | reverse complement strand
GGCCTAGACCCTTTTTCTGAAGAAGGGTCTAGGCCCGAAACATCAGCCTTCCTGCTCCTTTGATACTGCTTGGCCTGCTGTGTTCATCCAGCTCTACGCCTTGTTATCTAATGACTGTTCTTGTTGTGTTTCAAATTCCACATACCCCTGATAACCTTTGATTCACTTACGTCCAGGAATCTTCCAACTTTCAATCAATGGCTCCACTTCCAGCACCTTTTGAGGCAGAGAGTTTGAAAGTCTCACAGTTCTCTGAGAGAGACCATTTCTCCTGATTTTCTTCCTGGAGAGTGACCCCTAATTTTCAAACAGTGTCCCTGTTTCTGGACTCACCCTCAAGAAGGAAACCTCTTTTCCATGTCCATCTTGTCAAGGCCTTTCAGGATTTTATGGATTTCAATCAAATCTCCCCCTAACTCTTCTAATTTTGGGTGGAAACAAGCCCAGTCTGTCTAACCTGGCCTCGTATAACAGCAAAGCTGCCAATTAGAAGGTTCCAGAATGTTGTCAACTCGTCAACCATATGGTCAGGAACGTAGGAACAGAAGTAGGCCATTCAGCCCCTTGAGCTCTCCCCACCATTCAATAAGATCATGGCTGATCTGTAGCCTATCTCCATCTACCTACCTTGGGCCCAAATTGCTTGAAGTCCTTGCTGAATAAAAAATTGTCTATCACAGATTTAAACTGAATAATTGGATTACTATCAACTGCTGTCTAAGGAAGAAAGTTCCAAACTTCCTCTACTCTTTGTAGAAATGTTTTCTAACATCGATTCTGAATAGCCTGACTCTAATTCTTAGACAATGCCCCAGTTGTAGAATCTTCAACCAGTGAAAATAGTTTATCTTTATCCTTCAGGGTAGCACAGTGGTTAGCACTGCAGCCTCACAGCACCAGGGATCCAGGTTCAATTCCACCCTCAGGTGACCGTCTGTACGGAGATTGCACATTCTCCACATATCTGTGTTGGGTTTCCTCTGGGTGCTCCAGTTTCCTCCCATAATCCAAAGATGTGCAGGCTAGGTGGATTGGCCATGCAAAATTGCCCATCGTGATCAGGGATGTGTAGATTGGGGGGGGGGGTTATGGGGATAGATCTGGGTGGGATGCTCTGAGGATCGGAGTGGACTTGTTGATCCAAAGGGCCTGTTTCCACACTATAGGGATTCTATTAAATAAAACCCTCTCTTTCCCTATTAATATCCAGAAAACCTTGATTAGATCACCCTTTAACCATCTAAATTTTAGACAATAAAGATTTAATTCATCCAATCTCTCCTAATAACAACCCCTGAAGTCCAGGTATCACCCTTGTAAACTTGCCATTGAACTCCCTTCAGGACCAAAACATCCTTCCTAAGATATGGTGCCCAGATCTGCTCACAATATTTCAACTAGGGTTTTGTATGACTGCAGCGTAAGGTCTGCATCCTTCTACTCTAGCCCTTCGGATAATTTAGGGACAATACGCTCAACAGCAGAACCTGGAATGCTCGCTCCCTCTCCCCCTGATTATTCATTGTCTCAGATAACAGTATCCAGTGAAAAAAAGCTAATTGAGAAAACAAGTCTTCGCAGAGAACTCAAAGATAGTGAATACTGTGGTCCCTTAAAAAAATGAATTTTCCTTTAGGATGTGAAGGCATTCGAGAATGTGCAGAAAAATTCATCAGATTGGTTCTAGGGAGGAGGAGCTTCAATTACGAAGACAGACCAGGTGAGGTGGGGATGGATTTCTTGGAAAAGAGAAGGTTGAGAGTGGATTTGATACACAGTTCAAAATCATGAGGGATCTAAAGAGAGAAGATATTGTGAAAGGATCCAGAATGTGAGCACTTGGATCTAAGATAAAAGAAGCATGGAAGACGTGATGAGAAAGATTTCACGCAAACACACAAATGAGCTGTCTGAGCGAGGTTTAATCATGGCATTCAAGAGGGAAGTGGATAATTACCTGAAAAATGAAGAATGCAGAGGGAGGTAGAGGACTACTGAAATGAAAATAGAAAGTGCTGGAGAAACAGGTCTGGCAGTATCAGTGGGAGAAAAACAGAGTTAGCATTTGAAATCTAGTGACCTTTTGTCAGAGGAACAGTTCATTGTTCACCATTGGAGCATGTATGATGGGCCGAACGGTCTCCTTCCGGGTAAAGTTTGTTTTTGGTGTACTGTATTTGCCTGTTTGGGGGGTGGGGAGTGGCCAAGGATTCGTATTATTTCTGAAGTATTTGTATTGTGGTTTTCCTGGTTATTTGCACCATTTGTTGTCTGTGCACTGTTTGAGTGCTATTCGCCCCTTTGTCCAGCATTTACGCTACTTTTACACAGAGTATTTCCCCGGACCGGAGGGGTATTTCCACTGCATTTTTTAGTACGCTTTCGCTTAGTTCTCTGGGTTGCTCCTCGTAACGGGGCAGTACTTTGCAATGACTCAGCCTCTCGCACATCAAACTTCAAGCACTTCCGTATCCGTCAGAAACGGAGTGCGGCCGCCGATCCTGAAGGCTCCAGCGCCGAAGCCGAGCCGGCTCCCAGGTTAGTGCCGCTCACCAAACGCTGGGCCCACATTACCCAGTCTATTCCGCAACCACCGCCGCCCCACGCCACCCCTCCGCAGGTCCCGGTCCCGGTCCCAGAGCTGGAAGCAGATACTGACATATCTGCTGCAGCTAGATACAGTGTGTTCCCGTGGCTGAATAACCAATCCTAATCTGACAACAACGTAACCAACAGAGAAAAATTAACAAGTAGGGCCCCTGCTCCTGCTCACTGTCCTGTAACCCCTGGGTTTGAGAGAGAGGGTCAATCAGCGAGAGCTCCTGATCCTCATCACTGTATGATTCCTGGCTTAGACAAAGTGGAAATCAGTTTGGGCTCCTGCTCACTGTCCTGTCACACCTGAGTTACAGAAGGAGGAAATATTTACAAACAAACATACTAGCTCAGCAGATAACATAGTGTAGAGCTGGATGAACACCGCAGGCCGAGCAGCATCAGAGGAGCAGCAGACTTTCTGAGGCTCAGCACTCACCTCAGCAGCACAAAGGCAGAAGCCAGATGTGAAACCAGGTCACAGGGCTCAGAAACCAGCATGCTCACCACTACACCAACGTGACCGTGGCGCAGCATCAGAGGAACAGCAAGGCTGACGTTTCGGGCCTAGACTCCTCTTCAGAAATGGGGGAGGGGAAGGGGGGGTTCTGAAATAAATAGTGAGAGAGGGGATAACAAGGTGTAGAGCTGGATGAAGAGGAGGAGCTGGAGAGAGGGGAGGCGGATAGAGGAGAAGATAGGTGAAGAGGAGACAGACAGGTCAAAGAGGTGGGGATGGAGCCAGTAAAGGTGAGTGTAGGTGGGGAGGTAGGGAGGAGCTAGGTCAGGGCAGGATGAGGTTAGTAGGTGGGAGATGGGGATGGGGCTTGAGGTGGGAGGAGGGGATAGGTGGGAGGAAGGACAGCTTAGGGAGGTGGGGACAAGCTGGGCTGGTTTTGGGATGCGGTAGGGGGAGAGGAGATTTTGAAGCTTGTGAAGTCCACATTGATACCGTTGGGCTGCAGGGTTACCAAGCGAAATATGAGATGCCCCTCATATTTTCTTCACCAGCTCCTTTCATTTCTAGTTTTGCAGAACTAATTTCTCCCTAACTTTTCATAATTTTGAAACAGAATCAAATATTGATTTACTTGTGATAATGTTTAGTTCAGAATCTTCATTCAGGAGTCTCTTAAGTATTTAAGAAAGGATGCTTTAGCCTTGGAGGGGGTCCTGAGGAGGTTCATTGGAGCATAGGAGGTTGAAGGGTAACATTATAGAGGTTTTTTAAATCATTTAGGGCACATATGAGGTGAATAGCAAAAGTCTTTTCCCTAGGATAGGGAAGGTGAAAACTAGAGGGTGTACTTTTAAGGTGAGAGAAAGATTTAGAAGGGACCTGAGGGGCAACTTTTTCTACACAAAGTGTGGTTTGTATGTGGAATGAGCGGTTAGAGGAAGTGGTAGATGTAGGTACAGTTACAACATTTGGACAAGTACATAAATATGAAAGGTTTAGATGGATACAGGCCAAACGCAGGCAAATAGGACTACTTCAATTTGGGGAAGTTGGTCGGCGTGGAACTGTTGGACCAAAGGGTCTGTTTCCATGCCGTTTGACTCTATAATTCTGTAATCAACCAGGGTCCCTGCTCCTGATCACATAAATATACAAAAGAGGGGCTAAAGGAGACAATTCACTCAATAAGACCACAGCTGATCTGTTTGTGATTTCAAATTCGTATTACAATTCAGTTCAAAGACCTTTGATTCCCCGGCTAAACAAGAAAAGGTGACTACTAATTCTACAGCAGTGCTCCTAGTTCTGGACTGCACCACATGAGGAAACATCCTTTCCATGTCCGCCATCACTGTCCAGTGACCCTTGGGATACAGAGAAGGGGAAATTAGCCAAGATTCCCATCCCAGATCGTCACCCAGTCACCCCCGGTTAGAAAGAGGGGAAATCAGCCAAGGAGAAAGGGTGCGAGGTGTGTTCAACGATGGGTGGGGAAGGTGCAGAGTCTCTTTTTGAGGAGGGGAAGTCACACGGTCTGCACGGGTACAGGTTTCTGATGCCTGTGATCTCTCTGCCCCTACAGGCGTTTGAAGCCACAATGGAAGGTATCAGTTTCCAGTTCTTAGCCCATCTCAATCAACTCAGTGAAAACCTGGGTAGCGATGAGCTGAAGGCAATGAAATTCCTTTGCCGAGATTTGTTGCCCAGTAACCGGCTAAACGGGGCTGATTCTGGACAAAAACTCTTCGTCGCTCTGCAGGAGAAAGGTCTTCTCGATGAAAATGACCCCTTCATCGTGGCAGAGCTACTGTATCGGACCAGACAATTCAGGCTCCTGAAGAAGATGAAATACGACAAAGACGAGGTCTGCAAGCAGCTGAAAGAATCAGGAAAGGCCAAGATCTCATCATACAGGTCAGCTCGACCTCTCATAGTCAACTGCACATCCACTGACCCTCCTTCATTTCATCTCGGGAGGTGTGCAATGAGGGCAGATGCTTGAGCAGATATTCAGGCAGATATCCAAGCAGCCTAAGCTGTGCGGTTAGGTGTTCCAAGACAGCTGTCAATCACACTCCATCAGCAGTGAGGATTCCAAGAAACATTTACAAATCAGCTGATTCCACAAGATGGTGAAGATGCAGATTGGGACAGCTGAGCAGGATCCATGCTAAAACGTTTAGGGGCCAAATAGGGTGCTTAAAACAATACATTGCATTGTTTAAATAGGTCTGTAGCTGCTTGGGGTGTGTTTGATGCGACAGTGCAGAAAGACTTTTATTCTTTAACTAACTGTATGCTGTACTTGCCCTCTGAATGGTTACTGGGGACTTAGGGAGAGGGAAGGGAGCTTTCCTCTGTGTACCGAACCCTGTGCTGTACCTTGCCTAGGAGTGTTTGATGTGCACAATGTAGTGGGAGATTTACTCTGTATCTAAATTTTGTGGCACCTGACCTCCATCTGTTTGATGGGAACTGAACATAGCACTCTATGAATAAAGTAATTTTTAACACATCTTTCAAATAGTTAAATAATCTTGTACTGAATTAAATACATCCTCTGGAGATGTAGAGAGAGTTCTACTCCAGTTCCAGAACTGTAGTTTTAATATACATTTGCTTCTTTTGCAGACAGTTTTTGTTCGAGCTTTCAGACGATATTACGATGAAGGATTTGGACACTGTGAAACATTTTTTGCGCTTCTCACTATCCAAATCGAAACTGGAGAATATCACAGTGAGTTTAGTGGACATGCTGGTATTTTTACCTCCTGTGAAAGAGCTAATCCCCTTTAGTATGTTATCCTGATTCTTCCCTATATCTATTCATTTTTTTTGTAGAAAACAATCTCTATCTTTTGCTTTTTTGGACAGATCCTTGATGGATTCTGCTTTCCTTGCAATTTCTGACAACGTTTCAGGCACTCTCAATCCTCCACATAAAATAAATGTTCCCAACACTCGCTTTGACCTTTTAGTGCTGCTGTAATTTGATTTAGTTGTTCACTTACTAGACAATGGAGGTCTTTTCTCTGCTGATAAACCTTCACCAATGGGAAAAAGTACTAGCCATCTTAGCTAAGAGCCTCTAATCCCTGGGATCATTTACCAATCATTTCACAATCCCTTGTGTAACTTGAAAAGTGTGAAAGATTTCTAGAAGCCCTAAAGGTTCCAGGAATGGGATGATGGAGTTGTGGAGAGACAGGAGGCAGATGCAGTTTAGAGTAAAATATCCAACAGCACATGTCTGAGGAAGAATGAGAAATGAGGGAGCCCATCAAATGGAAAGAAACTGGAGGATATGAAATTCCCTCACAAAGAGGCTGGTTAAAAAAATTAAAGCACATAGAATAGGATTAACTGAGATTGTAGACTTGCTGGCTGAGCTGGTGTTGTTAGGTTGCAGACGTTTTGTCACCCTGCTAGGTAGCATCGTCCATGCGCCTCTGGTGAAGCATCTGTGTTTTGTCCCGCTTGTGATTTATTTGCCTTGGTTTGTTGGGGTAGTTGGTATAACTTCCGGTTCTGTTCTTCAGTGGTTTGTATATCAGGTCCAGTTCAATGTGTTTGATGATGGAGTTCTGGTTGGAATGCCATGCCTCGTGGTCAAACAGAGATATGCCAGAAGAACGTTTGCAAGAATGGACCCAGGAATGACATACTTCAGTTTTAAAGATAGATGGGAGAAGTTGGAACTGTTTTCCCGGAGATGAGAAAGCTTGGAGGAGATCTGATTGGTGTTTTCAAACCATGAGTTGTCTAGGCAGGATAGACCAGGAGAACTTGCTCCTGCTTCTAAAAGGATCAAGAAGAAGGGGGTACATATTTAAAATGTTTTGCAAGAGAAGTTCATGCAATGTCAAAAAAAAAACATACAGTGGATGGTTTGGGGTCTATAATGCATTGCTTGGAAGTGTAGTGAAGCAAGGTTCAAATGAGGTACTTAACAGGGCAATGTATGATTATTTAAATAGAAATAATGTGCAGGTTATGGGAAAGGGCAGCAGAATGGCACTAAGTCATGATGTTCATTTGGAGAATGGTGCAGCAAGGTGGATTGAATTGCCTGCTCCTACACCATTTCTTTTGCAAACACCTTTCTCCTATCTTGCAGACTCCTCTTTACCCCACCAAGCATTCTCCTTCACTACCACCATCCCATTTCATGCATCTCCATTTCCCTGCTGAGTTCTCCTCTTTCTTCTCTCCCCTCCATGTCTCACATCCTCTTGGCTCCACAATTAGCAGCTTTGCCTTCAGCTGCTTGGGTTCCAAGTTCTGAAATTTTCTGTTTAAACTTCTTCACATCCTCTCTCCTAGAGTCATAGAGTCATACAGCATGGAAATCGATCCTTCAGTTCAACCCATCCATGCCGACCAAGTTTCCCAAACTAAACTAGTTTCACTTGTCTGCATTTGGCCTATATCCCACTAAACCTTTCTTTTTCATGTACCTCTCCAAATGTATTTTAAATGCTGTAACCGTGCCTGCATCTACCACATCTTCTGGTACTTCATTCCACACACGAACCACATTGCGTGAAGAAGTTGCCTCTCAGGTCCCTTTTGAAACTTTCTCCTCTCACCTTAAAAATATGCCCCCTAGTTTTTAACTCCCCTACCCTAGGGAAAAGATCTTTGCTATTCATCTTATCTCACCCCCCCAACCTCCTGCACTCCACTGAAAAGGTCGCAGCTTATCCAGCATCTCCTTATAACTCAAACCCTCCATTCTCAGCAACATCCTGGTAAAACTTTTCCGAACCCTCTCCAATTTAATAATATCCTTCCTTAGGGCGACACAGTAGCTCAGTGGTTACCCTCTGAAAAGCATCCCACCCCTGACCCAACCCTACCCCTGTAACCCTGTATATCCCATGGCTAATCCACCTAGCCTTCACATCCCTGGACACTATTGGCAATTTAGCATGGCCAGTTCACCTAACCTGCACGTCTTTGGACTGTGGGAGGAAACTGGAACCCCCAGAGGAAACCCACGAGACACAGGGAGAACGTGCAACCTCCACATGGACAGTTGCCTGAGGCAGGAATCAAACCAGGGTCCCTGGCACTGGTCGGCCTCCACACTGTAGGGATTCTATGATTCTAAAGTAGGGTGATCAGAACTGTACGCAGTACTCCAAAAGTGGCCTCATCAAAGTGCTGTACAAGCTCAGCATGACATTCCCAACTCCTATACTCAATGTTCTGAGCAATGAAGGGAAGCATGCTAAACGCCTTCCTAACCACCCTGTCTACCTGTGATGCATCTTTGAAAGAACTATGTACCTGAACCCCTAGATCTCTTGGTATGACAACACTACCCAAGGCCCTACCATTACTGTATAAGTACTGCCCTTGTTTGTTTTAACAAAATGCAATACCTCACATTTAACCAAATTGAACTCCATCTACGTAAACTCCTCAGCCCATTGGCCCAATTGATCAAGATCCTTTGAAATCTTAGATAACCTTCTTCACTGTCGATTATACCATCAATCTTGGTGTCATCCACAAACTTACTAACCAGGCCTCCAAAATTCTTATCCAAATCATTTATATAAATGTCAAACAATCCTGTTTTAAAACCTTCCACAAAGCCTCTCTTTTGGTTACACGTCCAACATTGCTCCTGTACAATCAGAGTTATCGAGTAAACACGGAGTAATCAGAAACAAAAAAAACCCAAAGAACCCGATGCTGGAAGAAGGGTCATTGGACCCGAAGTGTTAACGCTGCTTTCTTTCCACAGATGCTGGCAGACCTGCTGAGTTTTTCCAGCAATCTCTGTTTTTGTTTCTGGAACAGTTTTTGTCTGATGAACCCTTCACTAACAGTTTGCTGTGTCACTCTCACACCTCTCCTCAGACAATGTTGGATGCCCTCACTGAAATGGAGAAGGAGGGATTGCTGGAAGAAAACAATATGGAGCTTTTGAAGGACATTTGCAAGGAAATTGGGGAGGATTTAGTGAAGAAGTTTGACTGTTACACAACGGAAGGTAATGGCCATCGATTTCAGCCCAGTGTTCTACTGGGAAATTTGGACAGAATGGTCAGTGAGAGTGAGTTTGCAGCCCTCACGTACAACAAGGGTAAACAGATCAGTGAAGATCCACTGACAGCTTGTGGCAGATCTGGGATCTCAACTCCTCCACTCCTCTCCCTTCGCCTCTTCCCTCTCACTGTTCTTTCTGCTCCCTCCTGTCTCTCCTCTCTCTCTCTCTCTCTCCCTCCCTCTTCCTTCCTCTTGTCCTTTCTCACCTCTCCCCTCCCCTCTCCAGGTTCACTCAGTTTGGCGGGACTGTTTTACGAGAAGAGGTTGAGTAGGTTGGGCTTGTGCTCATTAGAGTTTAGAAGACTGGGAGGACCTGTTATGGAAACATACAAGATTCTTAATGAGCTTGACTGGGTAGATGTAGAAAGGTTGTTTTCCCCTGTGGGAGAGTCTAGAACCAGAAGGCATGATAACAGTGTGAGGGGTGGCCCAGTTAGGACAGAGAGGAGGAGGAATATTTTCTTTGAGGATAATAAATCTGTGGAATTCTTTACTGCAGAGGGCCTTCAAGGCTCAGTCATTAAGTATATTCAAGGCTGAGAAAGACAGATTTTTAATCTGTAATTTTTAATGATTTTTAATCAATGGTCTTGGGGAAAAGGCACTCAAGTGGAGTTGATGATGATCAGATCAGCTGCATTCTCATTGAATGATTGAGCAGTCTTGATGGGCTGAATGGCCTACTTCTGCTCTTACTTCTTACGGTTTCTTCCCTCAATCCTCTGCTGTCATCAAGCTCCAGAAAGACCAGGTACAGATCCCAGGTCTTGGGGCTATTCCTCCTGTGTCTGCACCTGAGCTCACTTACCCGTGCAGGGATGAGCTGGTTACATGAGAATGCATAACTCAGAGTCCTTATTCCTACGTTAATTTAGGAAGCTGGAAGGGTGAGGAATCTGGTCCAGTGCTGGCTCCAACTCCCGAGACAGAGTGTCTGCTTGTGAATTTAATTCCTCAGAGGCTACCATCTGGGGTGAGTAAACCTTGTGTTGATTTGCGCTGTTGTCTCTGCAATCTGACTAATCTACAGGCATGAAGCGCAAGGGACATAGTTATAAAGCTCAGATCAGGCCACAGAATGGAGTTTTGCATTCGGTTCCGGTCACCTTACTCTAGCAAGGATGTGAGGGTCCATGAAAGAGTGCACAGGAGATTTAGTAGGATGCTTCCAGGATTGACGGATTTTATCTGCAAGGCTGGAGAAGCTTGGGTTGTTCTCCTTGGAACAAAGGAAATTGAGGGGAGCTTTAGTGGAGATGAACTTGACGATGACAGGTTTCGATGAGTTGAATGATGATAAGCTTTTCCCATCAGCTGATGGTGTAAAAACACATATTTTGGCAAGAGATGCAGGTGGGATGGAGGAAGAATGTAGTTTTCTTACACAGTGAGTGGTAATGGTTTAGTATTTACTGCCCATAAGACTAGTGGAAGCAGAATCAATAAATGATTTAAAAAGGAAAGATGAAAAACAAGTCTTGCTAAAAGTATACAAGGCACTAGTCAGACCACAGCTGGAATACTGTGAACAGTTTTGGGCCCCTTATTTAAGGAATGATATACTGCCATTGGAGGCAGTGCAGAGATGGTTCACTTGGTTGATCCTGGGTATGAGATTGAGTAGGTTGGACCTGTACTCATTAGAGTTTAGAAGAATGAACATATATATAAGATTCTTAAGGGGCTTGACATAGTAGATGTGGAGAGGTTGTTTCCCCTTGTGGGAGAGTCTGGGACCACAGGACATAATCTCAGAATAAGAGGATCACCCAGTTAGGACAAAGATGAGCACTTCTTTTCTTTCTGAGGGTAGTCAATTAATGAATTTTTAAAAACAATCACAAGGACCTGTAGAGGTTGGGTCATTAAGTGAATTCAAGGTTGAGATAGCTTGTTAATCAGTAAGGGAATCAAAGGTTATGGGGAAAGGCAGGTAAAGTGGAGATGAGGGTTATCCAATCAATCATGATTTTATTGAATGGCAAAACAGACTGGATGGACTGAATAGCCTGGTTCTATTCATAGATATTATAGTGTAAAACTTGAGAAATAAACTTGCAGGGTCAGGGAAATGGAGCAGGGGAATGCGACAGATTTAGTCTACAGGCAGCAGGCATGGATTTGATGGGTTCAATGGCCTCCTTCTGTACTGTAATGACTCTGAGGAGACAGAATGATATGGGCTGTGTTTGGCAGAGACCATGAGGTACAGGGTGGAGGAAGTGGCCAAAGAAGACTAGGTGTTGAGGGGAGGGATTGTTAGGGAGGTAAAGAGGCAGTGGCAGGGTTTCCTGACAACAGGACTCTCACATGCACTGTATTGGAACTGGGAAAACATTGCCGTAATCTTAGGCTCCACTTTTCCCATGTGGGCTGGGATAACCCCATCTAATGAACTGTATGTCAGTCAACAATCTTTTGGTCAGGAGTGGAGTTTCAGAAGCCTGTGGAGTAGTGTCTCTCTGAGGGGGCAGGGTGCTAGGAAGGGGGACTACAGAGAGACATGATCTAGGTACTGGAGCATTTGGACATTAGAAGTTCTTGAATGGACTGAGTGTCCTGAAGGTGTATCAATGGGACGGCAGTGGCCCAGTGGTTAGTACTGCTGCCTCACAACACCAGGGACCCAGGTTCAATTCCACCCTTTGCACATTCTCCCTGCATCTGTGTGGGCTTCCTTCAGGGGCTCCAGTTTCCTAACCACAAGTTAGGTGTATAGGCCATGCTACAGTGCCCAGGGGTGTGCAGGCTAGGTGGATTAGCCATGGGGAATGCAGGGTTACAGGGATAGAGTAGGGGGATAGAGTAGGGGGCTAGATCAGGGTGGGATGCTTTTCGGAGGGTCGGTGTGGACTTGATGGGCTGAATGGCCTGCTTCCACACCGTAGGGATTTTACATCCTTCGATATTTTGCCTGCGAAGGAAGGCTTTCTACGTGCATCAGTCACTGTTGCTATTTAAGGTTTGACAATGATCCTGCCCTCAGATATGATTGTTTTCTTTTCTGTGTAGGAACAGTTGGGACACCCCAGAATGGGTGAACAACACAATTCCTTGTCAACAAAACCGGCACAGCTTTCTGGTATGTTTGTTACTGTATAGTACTTGGGTACAGCACTCGTGGGACAGGTTCTGTCACCTGTATAATACTGGGGTCTGGGTTTGTGGACTCCCCTTCCAAAACACACTCTGTTTTCTGTCCATACTTCAGTCTCATAAGACCAGAAAGGTTCTGTCCAGGATGCAAACAGCAGCAGCAGTAGTGCGCTGAGTCCTGAGAGTAAAAGTAACCAAATCTGTCTGGAAAGGAGATGGAGACGGACAGTGAGAGAGGCAGTGGGAGGACAGCGTGTAACAGAAAGATAGGGAAATTCTTGGGCATGAGGAGACTGGTGAAGTGTATGCAAGCAGCAGAAAGCAGATGGTGAAAGGAAGA
Organism: Ginglymostoma cirratum; assembly: GCA_024137785.1. Lineage (NCBI taxonomy): Eukaryota > Metazoa > Chordata > Chondrichthyes > Orectolobiformes > Ginglymostomatidae > Ginglymostoma > Ginglymostoma cirratum. The sequence goes on along the minus strand of JAHRHZ010000144.1, from coordinate 12,445,475 downwards.
TTGACTGAAAGAGAAGGGCAAGAAGAGACAGAGGAGTGAGTGAGTGAGTGTTGGAGACAGGGTTGGAAAGATGAGAGGCAGTGAAAAAGAGAGAGGCAATCTGAGAGTGGGTGTTGTGTTAGGAAGAAATAAACATTTACTCTCATTTCTAAAATGAGTTTATGCTGTATTACTTTATAGCCAGTTGTGTTACATCTAAGATTGTCTAATATTAAGAAAAACAATTCAGAAACGAGTTAAGTCAATCGAAGAACACATCTAGAACAAGTTAGCTCCCTTCATCCTGAAGGGTGGCGTTATATCCTGTGAATTACTCTTTGCAGGACCCAGGTACCATATCTAAGAAAACTCACTTGTACAAGATTTACAGACAGGAGCCTGGCCCTGAGCCTATGGAAGAGGTTTGATAATAATGACAGATAAACAAGGGGCTGTTGAGATGGCTTGGATTCAGAAAGGGCAGACCAGTTCTCTCCTTGGTATTGGGGTAAGGAGCTCGTGTGGTTGAAGGTAAGGCTACAGATGAAGTCAGTTGGGTTTCAGCATAGGATTAGATACAGTGCAATGTAAAAGGCTAGTTGTTAGGGCACATGTCCCTTTTATAGATGATAAAACACCTTGAAAGGAGTGCACTGCAGATTCACCTGAGTTGGGAAGTCAAGTTGAGATTGTACAGGACATTGGTGAGGCCTCTTCTGGAATACTGTGTCCAGTTTTGGTTGCCCAGTTATAGGAAGGATGTTATTAAGTTGGAAACGGTTCAGAAGACATTTACCAGGATGTTGCTGGGTATGGAAGGTTTGAGTTATAAAGAAAGGCTGGATAGGCTGGGACTTCTTTCACTGGAGCATAAGAGGTTCAGAGGCGACCTTATAGAAGTTTATAAAATAATGAGGGGTATAGATAGAATTAATGGTTGTTTCTTTTCCCTAGTATGGGGTATTTCAAGACTAGGGGCACATTTTTAAGGCAAGAGGAGAGAGATTTTAGAAAGACATGGAGGACCAATTTTTTTTTTTTTTACACAGAGGGTGGTTTGTGTGTGGAATGAATTTTCTGAGGAAGTGGTGGACGTGAGTACAATAACATTTAAAAGACATTTGGGTAAGTACATGAATAGGAAAGGTTTGGAGGAATATGAGCCAGGATCAGGCAGGTGGGACTAGTTAGTTTGGATTATGATTGGCATTGACTAATTGAACCAAAGGGTCTATTTCCATTTCTAAGAGTCAGATTATGAGGAAAGATGACGTGAACTGAGTTTGTATTGCCTGGAATACAGAAGGTGAAGGGGTGATCTAATTGAGATTTTGGAAGAGTAGGTCAAAATCTTTTTTTTTCTGTTGGCCAGTCTAAGTCAACGAGAGACAACCTTAACTTGAAAACAGGACTAGGTCTTGAAGTAAGGAAACATTTCTCCACTTATAAAGTTGAAGAAATATGGAAAATACTCCCACAAAAAGCAACAGGTACTGGGGTTCAGTTAAGGATTTTAAATACATGATTAATAGAGTTTTGCGAGACAAGGGCATAAAGGGACAGATGGATGGATAGAGTTACAATGCACCCATGATTCATTAGGACAATGGAACAGGGTTGAGGGGCTGAATGTCCTCCTCCTGTTCCTTTGTAGAGGATGGTGTGTGGGGAGGTATCAGTTGTTAACTGGTCACCACTTGGAGGGTCCCTGGGCTGGCTGCTGGTTAGAATTTGTATAAAGTGGCAGAGACGTTGAAATATCTTCCGCTAATTGTGGGTGACTCCAAATTGGGTGCAGTGCCTTCGGAAATCTTTATAATATTTATAGCTCTGAGAGTTTGGACCCAGGAACATAGTGTTGAGTGTACATTTCAAAGACAAGAGACAAAGTTTAGATTTGCCCAAGACCAGAAGACATAGGAGCAGAGTGGGCCATTGAACCCTCATGTCTGCTAATGTGATAATGCTCTACTCCACTTTCCTGGCTTTTCCCCGTAACCCTTGATTCCCTTACTGATGAAAAATCTGCCTACCTCAACTTGAACATACTGAGGATACAGTCTTGACAGCCTACTGCAATAAAGAATTCCACAGATTCTCAGAGAAAAAAATTCCTCCTCATCTTTGTTTTAAATAGGCAATTCCTTTATTTTGAGATGGTGCTCTCTGGTCCTAGAATCTCCTATGAGGGGAAACAATTGCTCTGCACCTATGCTGTCAAGTCCATAAAGAACCTTTTAAGTTTCAGTAAGGTTTCCTCTCATTCTTCTGAGGCAGATAGGAAGATCAAAGACTGTACTCAGTTCAGGAAAATAAGAATTTTTTAAAGGGGCCAGATCTTCTTTAGCATATTGTAAAAGGCTTCTAAATTTCTCCAATGATTTATGTGTGCAACTCTTAGGAATTTCTGCTCTTGCATCTCCTTTCAACTGGTACCGTTTTCTATCGCACTGATCTGTATCTGCTAGGCAGCAGCATTAACTGAGGATCATTTGCTTTTATGCAGACACGAAGGAGCAAGATGGTGTTGACTTCCATGGTCCAAGTACTGAGGCGAAGTCTGAGCACCAGGTGAGAGCAGTTCACTCACCCCTATTGTTTGCTCATTGTCAAGTCTATGCTATTTAGTTTCTTTACACTATTTTCACCAGGTTCTGATTATTAAAAATGTGAATGTAATATTAACCTTCTACCTAAAGGGGGCTTAATTACAAAGCGCAGAGGCTGTTATCTAAAGGTCTTTCTGGACTCCACTTGCCCTGTGTTCAGTTCTGGGTTTTGCACCTCCAGAAGGACAGGTTGGCCTTGAAGGGCGTGCAGCACAGAATCCCCAAGGTGATACTGGGACTAACTGGGTCAAATTATGAAGTCAGATTACACAGTGAGATTGTGTTTCCTCAAATATAGACAATTTAGAGATAATGTTATTGAGGCATTACAAAGTATCTTCTTAATCAGATGATAAACGCGGTTTAAAGTAGATAACAAGGTGTAGAGCTGGATGAACACAGCAGGCCAAGCAGC
>JAHRHZ010000144.1:12385844-12442072 GCA_024137785.1 Ginglymostoma cirratum | reverse complement strand
GCTGCTTGGCCTGCTGTGTTCATCCAGCTCTACACCTTGTCATCTCGGATTCTCCAGCATCTGCAGTTCCTACTATCTCTCAGATATAAAGTATTTCCTCTGGTGGGGGTAAGGTGTATGGGGGCATGTTTAAATGAATGCTTACCGTTTCAGAGGCGATGTGAGAAAGCAGCACCGCCACCACACGTAGGAAGGGCAGTTACTCGCTCTCTCCCAAAAAGCTGCTGGGTTTGGGGGCCTGATTGTAAATGTCAAAACCCAAATGCTTGTGGGATTCACAAGAATTGTCTTTGTCAGATGCAGAAGCAGGACGTACTGTACGTGGCCGATGATCCCCATTCTGGCATAGGTGAAAGGCCCCTTGGTTGTATCTCATAGACTCTCTCTTTGTGACAGATTCTGGGCACGTACAAAATGGAGAGCAACCCAAGGGGCTTCTGCGTCATAATTAACAACATTATCTTCAAGACAATGCCGGAACGCAAAGGAACGCTCGTGGACGCGGGTAATTATTTGTTACTGTCGGCTCGGGTTCGGTCCCCGGGAGTGAGACTCGAACCTGTGTCACTATGGGCCCAACCTTGTGTCTCCACAGAGCGGCTCGACGGCGTCTTCAGATGGCTTGGCTTTGAAGTGGTTCTGTTCAAGAACCTCTCGGCTGCAGAGATGAGGGACACCATGAACCGGTACCGGGAGACGGATCACTCGCTGCGGGATTGCTTTGTCTGCTGCATCCTGACGCACGGCAAGCAGGGCGTGATGTGCGGCACCGACGGCCAAATGGTCGCCATACGCGAAATCACCTCGCTCTTCTCGGGCTCGCAGTGCCCGACCCTCCGAGAGAAGCCCAAGCTCTTCTTCATCCAGGCGTGCCAGGGCACCAAGAAGCAGGACAGCGTCGGGGTAGAGGCCAGCACTGCGGGGGCGGGGTCTAGCGCTGCGGGGGCGGGGCCCGGGAGCACCGGAAGTGAGGTAGTCAGTGTTGAGACCGACCCCGTGCTGGAGCCGGACGCCATTAGCAGCACCGTGGCCACCATCCCCGATGAGGCGGACTTTCTCCTAGGGATGGCGACGGTGGAGGGATACGTCTCGTTCCGACACACTCAGCTCGGCACCTGGTATATCCAGTCGCTGTGCGAGAACTTGGAGAAATACTGTGCCAGGTATAGACCCTGCCCCCAATCTCTTTCCCCCCCACTTTGGAATTGGAAGGTAGCACAAGAGAAGACAAAACGGGCATGGGGAGTGAGACACTCCACAACGAGACATCATTAGCATAAAATAAACTACCGCACCCATCCATATGTAACAAGATATTAGGTCAGATTACCTGCGGCAAAGAGTAAGATTTGAGCACTGTCTTAAAGGGAGACAGAGAAGTAGGGAGACTGAGCTTCGAGGAAGGATTTTCAAAGCTTAGGGCCCAGGCATGGACAGTGATGGTGGTGTGATTAAAACTGATGATACAGACGCAGGAGGGGCCAGGATTAGAGGAGCACCAATATCTTTGAAGGGACGTGAGGCTGCAGGATTTTACATAGACGGTTTTGAAAACAAGGATTAGAATTTTAAAACTAAGGTAGGTCAGTACAAGAGTGAAAGGGACATGGGTCTTGCTGCGAATTAAGATCGTTGACAGAGGTTCGGTTTACAGAAGGTAGAAAATTGGAGGCCAATCTGGTGTATGTTTGAATAGTTGGGTCTAGAGGAAACAAAACCATGAATTAAGACTAGCAACAGAGGGGCTGAGATGGGGCAAAGTCAGGTGATAAGGGTAAAAAGGAAGAAGACTGTTTTGCAGAAATGAGGCAGATATGGCACAGACAATGAGCTTTAGAAGCTCATGTTGGGTTCATATATCAGCAAGGTTATGAACTGATTGGCTTATTCAGATTTTTTTCAGATCGAATAGGGAGCTAAAGGAGGAGCAGGGACTAAAAACAATGGCTTTGGTCTCCGTACTGAATTAGAGGAAATATCTACTGGATGTTGGATATAGGCTGATAATTTAACAAGTGGAGGAATGGACAAATGTGTTGGTGAAGTAGAATTTGTTGACATTGGTGTTCATGTGAAATTTATCACTGTCTTTGAATGATGTCACCAAGGGCTAGCAAGAAGATCAGAAATAGACAGGGGCGAAGGATTGATCTTTGTGGGGACAGGACAGTTTATGATGTAGGGGATGGAAGAGAAGTCAGTGTAAGTGATTGTCTGTTTATAACTAGGCCAGTAAAACCAAGTGACAGCAGTCCCAACCAGCTAGACGACAGTGGAGAGGCACTGGATGGTGTGATTAACTGTGTCAAAGGCTGCAGACGGGTTAAGAAAGATGAGGAAGAAATGTTTACCTTTGACACAGTCACATAGCATGTTGTTTGTGACTTTGATAAAAACCATTTTAGTACTGCTGCAGGGACAGAAACCAGACTGGGGGGTTTCAAACGAAGTTCCTGGAACAACAAGAACAGATTTTTGAGGCAACACCACATTGAAGGACTTTTAAGATGAATGGGATATCGGAGATGGGATGGTAGTTTTGCAGGGATGGAAGAATCAAGGATTGTTTTCTCGTGGGGAGGGAAGTGAGGGAGATATGGGTAGAGACAAAGTGAGTGGGATACATGGGGAAGGGGAAGGGGAGAGAGAGAGGGGAATACTGGCAACAGGCGGAAGGGAGAGGGTGGGGAATGTAGTGGAGCAAGAATGAGAGGGTTGTGGGCCTCTGATTTTATGTCACTCCCAGCCGCGACTGACCTTATTGCACTGGGAAAGAAAATATTCAGAGTGGACTATCTAATGGACTTTTGTTCTGTTCCTTTTCAGGGAGGATCTGCTCAGCATTCTGACCATTGTCAACAGAGATGTCAGTGGGAAAAAGGACAAGAAAGACAAGACTCAAATGCCACAGCCCAGTTATACCCTTAGGAAGAAACTTTACTTCCCTGTGACCCAAAGCTTCACCAGTTTCACAAACTCCCCCTAGCCACTGCGGCACTGGAAGCAAGGTGGACTTTGGGGTTTGCAAGTCCTGGGGACTCTAAAGGTCTCTGTGCAGGGATTCATTGATGGTGAGTCGGATTGGGCTGTGTCTGGAAGCCTCTTCATATTGTTGTCAGTGCAGGTCATTAACTAAACAACTAGTTTTGATCTGAACCACTGTGAAGAGCATATTGATTATGTCACCACTAGATTGTTTTACCATGAATGTGGCAATATTTCCTAGAAGATTTTCTTAGAAAAAACAATATTAGGTGTATAAAAGTATTGAAGGGATTGGGATTGGGAATTTCACTAAAGTTTTTGTCACCTGCTGTGATTTTGTACTTCCCTCTCCTACCTTTCCTTCCCAGCTCCAGCTCCAGCAGGTCATTCACCGAGAGCCAGTTGCACAGGTGACTGCTGTGCACTCACTGCCCAACAAAGGCTGGAGTGGCAAGGCAGGAGTGGAGTACCTGGAACGAGGTGACACTGGGATCCAGAAGGAGATTCCAGCCTTCACCCGGGGAGCTGACAGTAGCTACATTGTTCTAACTGAAGTTCTCCCAGTGAACATAAAAGCATTGCACTATGAAGCTTTGAAGGGTGTCGTCTTTTTTTAAAAAAAGTACAAAGATTTCTAAATTTTATAAGCAAGTTTATTATCTGACTGAAATTTGAGACACTGGCCCCAAGACATTTGTTTACTTTAGATGTAGTGTGATGTCCTCAGTCTTCACTCACTTTCTGTGCCCACCAATCTCTGCTTTGCACTCTATTTGTGCGCTCTCTCCCGTCTAATCATTCTGTGTCTTGTGCCTCTCTTTCATTTTTCTGATGTTTTTTGCACTGTTAAGAGATAATTACAGGCACACTATCAGCTGCTCTTTCAGTATTGTATATATGTACTAGGGTTTATTAGTGTGTGTGTATGGTAGTCCATGTTTATGTAAATGTCTCTCTGTGCAAACATATACATATGCATGTCTGTCTGTGTTTGAATGTGCGCAAGAGTATTTCTGCAGCTGCCAATGTGTAAATTTAACAGATTCAATCTTGTACATGTAATCAGCCTTACCCTGACTGATGTGAATACCCAAATGTGCTTCTTCTGCTCCACTCTGTCTGCTTACAGCGAGAGTTTTAAGAAAATGGATTCCATTCTTCTCCTCTGGGTCTCCTCTTTGCTCAGTCCCATTGACCAATGTGGCTGCTCTCTTCTTTTCCCTCCTCCATTGGAGTCTGCAGACCCAGGAAGTTGATCAGTTCAAAGTATGAGAAGACCCAGGGCCTGGTGATGTTTTGATCTCGCTCCAGACCAAGGAACTCCACCCACAGATTCCGAGAAAACGTTAGGTCACGTTCCATCAGCCCCTTTTGACTGAAATAAAAGAGGAGGCAGTTAGTAACAGGTAAAGAGGAGGTGGTGGGGATCACTGACGGGGAGCGTAAGAATTGGGGTGTGTGCGGGGGTGCTGGTTCAGAGGAAGAGTGGGAAAAGAGGTTAGGGAGGGTAGTGTTGCGTTTCCAGCACTCTGTCTGCGTACCTGGTTTTCCAATACTGTATCTGTGTTGTTGATATTAACAAAAAATTTTCTGTTAGCCAAAATGAAACGTGAAGGAGAAAATATGAAACTTGGTGATGATCTAATGATTAGAAAGGTCCTGGGTTTTAAAAGCTTTTACAGCCGACTGTAGGAGGGTAACAGAGGCAGCGGTGTGGGTGAGCAGATTTCATAAATTCGTAGTGGGGGCCTTAAGTGCTGAATGAGAAAAGGATATTCCCAATGACTGGGGATTCCAGAACCAGGGATAACAACCTTAGGATACGAGGGAGGCCATTTAGGATTGAGGAGAAATTTCTTCACCTGGTGAGTGGTGAGGTAGTGGAATTCTGTCACAGAAAGTGGTTGAAGCCAAAAAATTGAATGTTTACAAGAGTGACATGAAGTTCTTAGGGCAAAAGGGAACAAAAGGTGAACACGGAAACAGGCTGCTTTGGATGATCAGCCATGATCGTATTGAATGGCCTACTCCTGCTTCTATTTTCTTTGTTTCTATGTGTTTGGCCTGAAAGAACATGTTTGTTTATAACAAGCTTTGTAACTGAAGCAATAATAGACTGAACTGTGTGTTTGGATTTCCAGTACTCTGTGAGTGTGAGCTGTAGCTATTAACCTAAAATTTGCTGCATTAGGTGAAATGAAAGGTGAAAACTTTTTTTAAAAACTTGGTAATGACCTAATGATTAGAAAGGTCATGTCTTTTAAAGTGTTTTGTGTTTGGGCTGAAGGAGCCTGTGTTTGTTTACATCAAGTCTTGTAATTTGAACAATAATGGACTGAACTGTCACTGTAACTTTAGAAAAGTTTAAAACAGATACAGTAAATCAAATGTGATAATATGGATTATTTATCAGCTGAATTTGTGATTGTCAAGGAATTGTGCTGCGTAAATATTATTCGTTTGGTTGGATGACGTAAAAGTGGTGAACAGTGAACTCGAGCTAAAGTTTGATATCAAAGTTCATTAAAGGCAAGAGATGGACCTCTTTGCAAAGAGACACAGACCAGTCTTAATGAGTTGATTGGTCAAGCCAACGTGGAAATCATGATATGTTTCTCATTGGTCAAACTGATCATTTTCTGGAGACTAGATATCATCAAGAGTGTAAAATGTACAAATTCTTTATATGGAAAGAATATAAAGCAACTCGCCTCGCAGTAAAATATTTAGCATGCTCAGAAGAAGGTTGGTTGATCAATGACAAGACATTGAGATACAGCAGACAGATCACCTGTTGCGGTCTGATCTTCAGACAAGTCAGTGTAGAGGGGTTCACTTGCATTTGTAAACATTGTATGGTTAAGATATTTTTGTAATGTAGTTTGCTTTAATAAAGATCTTTGCATATACTCTATTGTAAGAACTGCCTTGGTTTACTGACACCCAATGGACTAGGGAATGCACCCAATAAACCCAATGGACTAGGGAAAGTGGGACTAAAAGCCTGCGAGGTCCAGTCTGGGTTTCCAACCTACTGTGTGTGTCTGTTTCCAGCGCTCTGTGTATCAGTTGCTTTGATACTCACTGCAGCAGGAACATTGCTTCTTGCATTGCCTCCTGCATCAGAAACTTGCTTCTTTCTCCCTCCTTCCTGCGCTGTTCCTCCATCTCCTTCTTCTCTCTCTCTTCTTTAATCTGCTTCAGTCTCAGGTATTCCATTCTCTGTGTTTCATCCATTGCTTTCAGAAGCTCTTCCTCCTCTTCTTGCTCTTTCTGACGCTCTCTTTGAAGTCTCTTTGCCTCCTCTAGTGCAGCAAAGTGAGAAACACAGATACTTCACCCACTGTGTGCGCACTGGCCTCACTCCCATCCCTTTATCTCTGAATTGATTCCCTCAGCTGTTTATTGTTCGCGCTAAATTTCTGAAAAGCACTGAGTGTCCTCCCAAACCACCTGATGGGACCAGTCAGCATTGGCTTTGTAAATGAAGATGCAGGGTATCACAGCACAACCTGATCCCACAGACAGTGACTCTTGCCTATCATGTGGGGATGATTCATCACTATCTGGTACTGTCACCCCGTGGCACATTGAAATAGGAGTAGGCCATTCAGCCCATCAACCCTGCTTTGCCATTCAATTAGATCACAGCTGATCATCTACTCAAATGCCACTTTACCACGTTATCTTTATATCCTTGGTGTCATTAGTCTCTGGAAACCTAGCAATTTCTGTCTTGAACCTGATCAATGATTGAGTTTCCACAGCCCTCTGGGACAGAGAATTCCAAAGTTTCAACACCCTCTGGGTGAAGAAATCCTGGACTTCCCTCCTTCACAGTACTGTGGTTTATGCTACCTACAGCAAATGAACTGCAGTGGTTCAAGCAGGCAGCTCACCAGTGCCTTGCCCAGAGCAACTAGAGATGGACAATAAATGCAGGCCAAGTCAGTGATATGAACATCCTGTGAACACATTTAAAATACTCTGATGTCTTTTGCCCCCATTCACTTACCTGCTCTCTCTGCCAGGCTCCTCTCCTTCCTCTGTTGCATTTCCTGCAGTTTCCTACGATATTCCTCCTGCTGCCTATGTTGCCGTCGTTGTTCCTGCTGCTCCTGTTCTTGCCGGCTCTGTTCAGCTTCGAGCTGCTGCATTATCTCATGCTCGTGTTGTTGCCTTTGTTTCCTGTGAATCACAAGCAAACTCCATCACCGGAGTAACACTGCAGGCTGGATGTTAGATGTGGTGATTACTGGTCTTGTATGTTACTGCACCAGTATCCATTTTCTCCTCATTCCTCAAGGAATGACAAGAGGAGGAATGATTAAATGCCCTTTGCAGGCAAAAGGAACATGACTAAGCTTTGCACAATACTTGAATTAAACAAAACCTGGTGAACAAAAGTTCTGTAGTGCATTCTCCACGGTAAAACCTCAACTAATCAGGGTTGACTTGCTAACCAAAAGTACCCGTTGTTCCCACAGTGTGAATCGTTGCTCCCTTTAAAGTTTAGCATTGTTGAATGTGTCCTGATATGAGTGCAAGGGAAGCACTACAACAGCATGTCACTTTTACAGTGATAACTGTACAAGATGTTAAATTTAGAGAGGCTGGACCTGCAGCCAATACTCCAGACAGTCTCTGCACAGTTCCAGGCACTGCCAGCATTGTGGAAATCGGGCTCCAAACTGGTACTGAGCTTCAGGCATCTGAGGACAGAGCGGGGTGTAGATTCTGGGGTTGGTTGAGATTCTCTCTAACCCCAGGCACCTGTTGTTATGTCCTGAACACCCAGTGCAGGAGCCAGAGTTCCTCGGCAGGTGTCTTCGACTGACAGTGCTGCTGCATAAAAGCCACAGGCAATGGATTTTGAATCCTGACTTCCCCACAGCCACCAGCTCCTGCTACCTGATCTCCTGCTCTTTCCGTCTCTGGTCGTCATCTAGCTCCTGCTGAATTCGCCGCTCCATCTCCTGCCGTCTCTGTTCGCTGTGCTCCTGTTGTCTCTGGGGGCGGTCTCCACCCTCCACTCTGCTGCTCCCTGACCTCCTGAGCTGCTTTGACTCTGGTAAATGTGTGTTCTCCTGTGAGTAGTCGGAGTCCTCCTAATTGGATATGAAGACAGTGAGAGCATGCACACACCAATCTCTGTAAAAAGCTCCTGCTGGATTTTAACTCCGTCACGAGGGCACATTGGCTTTGGGCCTGTTGTGAAGCCTTGGGCCTGAGATTGATCCTTGGGGCCTCTGTGTTAGCAGCCTTAGTCCTGTGGTGCCTCGGATAGTTTTTACAGTTTACTGTGAAGAATATTGCCCTCTCACCTCAACAATAGCAACTTGATTTATATACCACTGTCACAGAATCATAATGAAACAAAACTTGACATTGAGCCATGAGTAACTAGATTGACCTGGCTGTGGCTGCGCCTTTGATGGCAGTTTTAAGGAGGAAGGGGAGAGCTAGGGAGATGTAGGAAGGATATTACAAAGTTTAGGGTCCCAGGTGACTGAAGACTTGGCTGTCAGTGTTAGTGATTTGAATCAGGGATGCTGCAAGAGGCCAGAATTAGATGAGTGTAGAATACAGGAGGGATTTGAAAACAAGGATGAGAACCTTTCCGTGGAATTAATATGGACCAGGAGCCAATGTAAGCCGGTGAGCACAGGGAAGGTAATGAAATAGGACCTGCTGCAAGTTAACAAAGCCCTCAAGAACGTAGAAGGCTAATCAGGAGAGTACTCAGATAGCTGAGTCTAGAGATAATTAGAGAGGTATAGGTGAGGATTTCAGCAGTGATGAGCCAAGGCAGGAGTGGAGCCAGGTGATCCTAAAGAGGTGCACAACTCGTCTGCATTAGTGTTGACAAGGACATGTGGTTAGAAGGTCAGCTTGGGGATTAAGTAGCTCGCCAGTACTGTCTTGGTTTGGGGATGAGTGATCGTGCGGACTTTATGTTTCAAAAAAGACATGTGGGCTGCGAGTTTGGAGATGGAGTGTGGCACGGACGGTGAATGTCACTGCCCAACTCCTTCCCCGGATGTGTGAGCATATCTTTTCCTTTCAGCCACTGACTGACCTATTTCCAGTGTCACTTACTCCAAACGGTTCTCTGCAGCTCACCTGATCCTTCACTCGATCTCTCACTGTGGTGTTGTTGAAGTGGGAGTTTGGATCCTGGTCAGCAGTAAAGGCAGTGACTGTTGACCCTGATATTGGTGTGTTCCTTGTCCTTGTTGAGTGCAGGGATCCTCCTTCCTCAGAACTGTGCTCTGCATCCTCCTCTTCACCATCACCTCTCACTGTCCTCCTCATCAATGGTTTGGAAGATTCTTTCTGCTTCACTCGGGACGAGTATTGCTGCTGCTGGGCTCTCTTCTCCCTGGGTCTCCCTAAACAAACAAACGGAGGGACGATTTCATTTACTTGTCAACTTCGGGGCGGCCTTCTGCTCATTCACTTCCGTCCAGATAAGGGGGTGATTGGCGTTTGAGAGTGTCAGAGGGATTCAGCCCTGACACTCGCTCTGACTGGGACAGTCAGTAACACCAGCTTAAACCTGTTCACCCACAGGAACATTAGCAAGAATCATGGTAAGAACCAAATCTTACCATCAGGGGTCATTGGTGACCTGGGAACAACAAGCCAAACTTTGAGGTGAGGGGTATGTGAATGGGGTGTAAAAATTTGTGCCGAACCCGTCTGTGTTTGCCCCCAATCCCTTCCATCGACAACACCTCCACTACATGCCTACTACCGTTTTACACCTTGAGGAATGACTTCTTCCTCTGAGTACCACTATCCAATCAAATAGCTGGCAGCTCATGTCTCAGCAGCACCATCAGGAGCTGTAACCATCATTGCAATCACAGGCAGAAGGGGACAATATGGAACCGGAATTTCAGGTCAGCCCAGGATCTCGTCAGGGCCAGGGTGGTAAGGTCTAGGGAGGATGGTAAAATGGAAATCAGGCCTGATGAGGTGGGAGGTGGGTGTTGGAGGATAAATGTGGTAGAAGGAGGAGAACCTTAGGGACGGTCCTCTGCTGGGCATAGTGTACCTGTTCGACCAACATGCTCCTCCTTAGTGCAGACCGGTTTCACCTGAAAGGTTGGACACTTGGCTTTGGGCATCATTTGGCCAGTTACAGACAGGATATGGATGGGAGTGAAATGTCCCCTACCCCACCACTGCTGCCATCAAAGTACCCATTTTGCGGGGTGGGAGTGAGCTGGGAGGTAGTGGGCTCAGCAGTGCTGCACATTAACCACCCTGCCACTTGCCAACCTGTCTCAGCGATGTGTAAACTTCAGCTCACCTACAACAAACTCAGCGCGTCCATTGTTCCTGTTTCTGTCATTGTTCAGCCCTGAGCTCTGGATTGAACCCAGTGAACCCCTTGGGCCTGGTGGTACTTTTGACCCGGACTCCTGGTCTCGACCCGCCGAGTTCCTTGACTCTAATGGTTTGTTCAGCCCCAATGCCTGGTTTGACACCAGTGAGCTCCTCAGGCCTGTTTCATGACTTGGTTCCTGTGAGCTCCTCAGCCCTTCAGAGCTGCTGGGCACCAAGTTGCTGTCCTTGGCATTTGGATCCTGGTTGGGACTTTTCTGTCCTTTATTTCTTTTGCTCTTTTTCTTCTGTGGAGAGAACGTAATTTTACAAATTGCTCCTCAGGCTGAATTGCTGCACTCCCAATCCCAGGTCTGGAGGCCAGTCAACATTCCCAATCCCAGGATTTATCACAGTCACGCTCATAATGGCTATAGCCTAGAATTTACTCATTCCCAAATCATAGCTGATACTGCTGTTTGTGTACCTGAAGATTTCACCAAATAACTTCCAATCCATCAACTACAAAAAAACCCCTCCTCCAACTTCAATACTTTTCTTACAAAATTTTTTGAAGGCATCTTTTAATGTCCTTATAATTCTTCTCTTTGGCCGTTTGCAACAATGGCTAAAAGATTGAGCTTTAATTATGAGACACTCCAGGACTATCATGGACAGTGGATCCAGCCCTCAGGCCCTGAGATGCCTAGCTCCCCTCCCCCCACAACCCACCACCGCAGGCTCCAGGCCCTCAGTTCCACGTACACCCTGATCCCATTCAGGTCTCATGTCAAAGCTAAACTCTTCAGGCTGAGATGGAGAGGAGTTCTGCCCTGATTAACTCACAGCCTTGATTCCAGTGCGTCCCTTGCCGAGATCATTCCATAATTCAGCCTCTTGGTCTTCAGCTTCTGTCCCCGAATCCCCTGCAACCGTGTGACCATCGTTTACCAGAAGACGATGACTCCTACGGTGACTGGGGGAACGTCCATCATCGCTGCACAGAACAGAGCATGGCCATGGTTATATAATGGGTAGGAAAGAAGGGGTGCGGGGGCACAGGGAACTAAAAGACAACCCTGTGCCCTTCATGCTCTGCTGGGATGGGGGGAGCTTTGGTGGCAGGGAGGCCGAGACCTAGCCTCTGATCCTAACCAGAGCTGGGCCACAGAAGAGGAGGGTATCTCCTACTAGGAGCAGCAGTTTACCTTGCCGTATCAGGCCAAGCACAGGGTGGGAATAGGGGAGCAATGACAGCATGTAGGGAGTGATTGCAGTAAAGGGGTTCTCTGATGCAGGGGCTGTTTTGGTGGGAGCAGTCCTCTCAGTAGAGATTCCCCTTCCCGAGCCCTCAGCACTCTGTACTACAAAGTGGGAGAATACAGTGAAACGTGCAGTCCGAGAATGATGTATGTGCGGAAAGGCCATTCAGCCCACTGTGTCATTGCAGGCCTATTGAAAGAGCAATCCAATGAATCACACTCTTCTGTGCTGACTCCCACAGCGTTGATAAATCATTCCCCTTAAATTGAAACGTTTAAAAGGCATCTGGATCGGTAGATGAATAGGAAGGCTTTAGAGGGATATGAGTCAAATGCTGGCAAATGGGGCTAGATCAGTTTAGGATATCTGGTCAGCATAGATGAGTTGGACCAAAGGGTCTATTTCCATTGCTGCACATCTCTATAACTCTAATCATCCAATTTCCCTTTGGAAGTTATGACTGGATTGCCTGATCTGATCAACGTGTTCCAGATCACATTAACTTGAGTAAATAAGAAATATCGTTTAGGCGACCTGGGTTCAAGTCCCACCTGTTCCAGGGGTGTGTCATAACATCTTTGAACAGGCTGATTCAAAAATATTTTAAAAGAAAAATTTTGTCATCTACCTCATCGAGCTTCTAGCTGGGAGAACCCTCTCTGCTCCGTTCTCGCGACTTCAGTAACACTCACACTGCGTGGAGACCACACGTTGCTTCCAGCTCCTCAGCTGCTGATGGGCTGCTGGTTTCCAGTTCAGACCAGCCTGTCAGGGAACGGATCATTGTCGAGCTTTTGTAGCTGGTGCCTGAGGACAGAGCACAGCACAGTTGGTGAGAAAGGCCCTGCCCTGGTCGTGGGTCCACATTACATTCTGTGGGAGGAAAGTTACACAGTGCTGGATTATCATCACCACATAGAGACAGAGTTGGGCTACAAAGGCTGCACTCTGTCGCGTTTTCAGGAGGAAAAACTGGTTTCTGCTGCCTTCCTGATGCCACGCTATTTTTGCACGACCTTCTCAAACACTCCAGCACAGGTACCTAAGCACAACCTTATTCTCCCTTTTTACAACTGAAATTAAAATTCCCTCAACATCATCACCATCAAACAATCCCTGGTGAGATAGCACACAGGGTTAGATAAAGAGTAAAGCCCCCTCTACTGTTCTTAAACTAAAAGTAAAAAGAAAGTAGAGCTCCCTAGACACTGACCCATCAGACACTTCCAGGGCGGGGATAACACAGGGCAAGCATCCCCCACCCCCACAACTCTTTTAAACTTAAACTCTCTCTATACTGTCCCCAAACACACTCAGGAGAGGTATAGCACGGGGTTAGATACTCAGGGTTAAACTAAAATTAAAGCAACCCCTACCCTGTTACCATCAACACTCCTAACACAGGGACAGCACAGGGTTACATACAGAGTAAAACCTCTTCCAAACTCTCCCAAATAAAACTCCCAGGACAGGGCAGCATGGGATTAGATAGTAAAGCTCTCTGTACACTGTCCCCATCAATCACTCCTAGGACAGGGATGGCGCAAGGTTTAATACAAAGTAAAGTTTCCTTGCCACTGTCCCCATCACACACTCCTAAGGCAGGTGAAGCATGGGATTAGATACAG
Source organism: Ginglymostoma cirratum (assembly GCA_024137785.1). NCBI lineage: Eukaryota > Metazoa > Chordata > Chondrichthyes > Orectolobiformes > Ginglymostomatidae > Ginglymostoma > Ginglymostoma cirratum. Next base: position 12,428,864 of record JAHRHZ010000144.1, on the reverse strand, counting down.
AGTAAAGTGCCTTCTACTCTTTTAAACTAAAAATAAAGCTTCCTCAACGCTGTCCCCATCAAACACTACAGGTGTGCAGTTCTGGTTGCAGGCATCTGGATAGATACATGAATAGGAAGAGTTTACAGGGATATGGGCCAAATACTGACATATGGGACTAGATTAATTTAGGATATCTGGTTGGCATGGATGAATTGAACTGAAGGGTTTGTATCCATGCTGTACATCTCTATAACTAAGTGCATTCCTTAAATGTTTTGCTGATCAGAAGTCTCTCCAGTTTATGAAGAAATTCCCTTAGCTCTCGTGCTGGATAGTCTGTGAATCAGTTTAGAATGCACCACTTACCATGTGCAGCACGTTTCTTGTCCCGCATTACCTCCCCCTCCAGAAACGAGTCAAAGACCGGGTTTCGGTGGGAACCAGGAGAATTCAAATGTCCATTTTCATCCAACATATCCTCCTGCAAGTTGGCAGGGGCTTCTGGGGGTCGGCTGTTGACCTCTATCCTTCTGTGTGAGCTGACTTTCACCCCACGTCTGGGTGATCTGCTCTCTGATGTTCCTACTAATTCAATCAGATGTTAGTGAATTAAAGACACAAGTTTCCAGGTTCAGTTCTGACTTAAAGTTCCCCTTTTGCCTGTTCATTATTCAAGTTTCCAGAATCAGCTCAGTCCTGCTCCAGTCATGAAGAACAGGTGTAAAATGGGTGTAGGCAACAATACTTTTTAAAAACTCGGTCACAGGATATGGGTGTTGCTGGCAAGGCTAGCATTTGTTGTTATCCTTAAATGACCTTGAAAAGATGGTGTTGAACTACCACAGTGCTTCTGCTGTATGTACACCCAGAGTGCTGTTTTAAAGGAGTTCCAGGATTTTCACCCAGTTTCAATGAAGGTACAGTGATATAGTTACAAGTCAGGATGGTGGGTGGCTTGTGGAGGAACTTGCAGGAGGTGGTACTCCCCTCCATTTGGTGCTCTTTTCTTACTAGGCATTAGAGGTCACAGGTTTGGAAGGTGCTGTCTCAAAAAGCTTGGTGAATTACTGCATCACTGGTGCTACTGAGCATCAGCGGTGGAGGAAGTGAATGTTGAAGTTGATGAACAAAGTGTCAGTCAAGCAGGCTGCTTTGTGCTGGATGGTGTCAAGCTTCTTGAGTGTTGTTGGAGTTGCATTTATCCAGGCAAGTGGACAGCATTCCAATATACTCTTGACGTGTGCTGTGTAAATGGTTAACAGGCTTCAGGGAGTCAGGAGGTGAGTACTCAACACATTATTCCTAGCCTCTGACCTGCTCTTGTAGTCACTGTATTTATATGGCTCATCCAGGTGGTCATTTCCTGGGCTTGTATGGTATGAATGTTACTAGCCTCCTATCATCCCAAACCTTAATGTTGTTTATGCATATGGACGTGGACTGTTCCATTTCTGAGCTGTCTTGAATGGTGCTGAAGATGATGCAATTTTTTGGACTGGAGCCCTGTGACCAGTGGTGTACTGCAAGGGTCAGTGCTGGGCACACTGTTGTTTCTCATTTATATGAGCAATTTAAAGGAGAATGTAGGAGGCATGGTTAGTAAATTTACAGATGACATTGGTGATATAATGGATAGTGAAGAACGTTATCTAAGATTACAAAGGGATCTTGATCAGATGGGCAATGTGCCAAGGAGTGGCAGAAGGAGTTTAATTTAGATAAATGCGAGGTGCTGCATTTTGGTAAGACAAACCAGGGCAGAACTTACACAGTTAATGGTAGGACCCTGGGGTGTGTTGTTGGACAGAGAGAAAGTGGCATCTCAGGTAGACAGGATGGTGAAGAAGGCTGGAAAAGCTCAGCAGGTCTGGCAGCATCTGTGAAGAGAAATCAGAGTTAACGCTTCAGGTCCAGTGACTCCAATTCCGAGGAAGGGTCACTGGACCCAAAACATTAACACTGATTTTTCTTCACAGATGCTGCCTGACCTGCTGACCTTTTCCAGCAACTTCTATGTTTGCTTCTGGTTTACAGCATCGGCAGTTCTTTCAGTTTTTATATAATGAAGGAGGAGTTTGGCATGCTTAGCCTTCATTGGTCAGTGCATTGAGTTGGAACATCATGTTGCAGCTGTACAGGATATTGATAAGGCTGCTTTTGGAGTACTGTGTACAATTCTGTTCGCCCTAGTATAGGAAGGATGTTGTTAAATTGGAAACTGTGCAGAAAAGTGTTACAAGGATGTTACCGAGATTGGAGAGTTTGCGTTGGAAGGAGAGGCTGAATAGGCTGTGACTTTATTCACTGGAGTGTAGGAAGTTGAGGGGTGACCTTATAGAGGTTCATAAAATCATGAGAGGCAAAGATAAGGTGAATAGCCAAAGTCTCTTCTCCATGGTAGGGGAGTCCAAAACTAGAGTGCATAGGCGAAAACTGAGAGGGAAATGATTTAAAAAGGGACACGAGGGGCAATGTTTTCACACAGAAGTTGGTGGGTATATTTGATAAATTGCCAGAGGAAGTGGTAGAGGCACATACAATTACAACATTTAAAAGACATTTGGACAGGGACATTGATGGGAAAGGTTTAGAGTAATACAAGCCAAACACAGGCAGTAGGAATAGCTCAGTTTAGGAAACCTGGTCAACATGGACGAGTTGGACTGAAGGGTCTGTTTCCATGCTGTATGACTGTAATTATTGGCGAACGTCCCTTTGCCTGACCTTATGATGGAGGGAAGGTCATTGAGGAAGCAACTGAAGATGGTTGGGTTGAGGACACTATCCTGAGAAACTCCTGCAGAGATATCCTGGGACTAAAATGACTGATCTCTAATGAGTGGCCTTGATGTCATGGGCAGTCTCTCTGGAGTTCAGCTGCTTTGTCCATGTTTGGACCAAGGCTGTAATAAGGTCAGGAGCCGAGTGGCTCTGGCGGAACCCAAACTGGGCATCTGAGAGTAGATTACAGCTAAGCAAGTGCTGACTTATGATTGCGCACAGAGTGATGGGGCTAGCGTGGTCTTGTCCTACTTGAAGATTGCCTCATCCCCCTCAACTGCACCTCCAACTCAGTGCAGCCTTTAGGCGGACTGGAGCTGATCAGGTAAACAGAAGGACAAAGTTGGTCTCTCTCATTTCTGCTGCAAAGGAAGGATATTGTTATGAGGTGAGCAGAGTTAGGATTGCTCAAACACCACCTGAACCCGGTGAGTTAGGTGCAAAAGTCACAGAGAAGGTCCCTGCTGGTGACCATTTACCCATTATGCAGCGACTTCAAGTCACGTAGCACAAGATCCTGGGCTGCAGTGCCACTCATCGGGCCAGGGATGTGACTCATCTATTTGAGAAGAGAAGTCATTGGCATCAAGTCAAGCTCTCTCACCCACAGTTCTGGCATTGAATCCAATTCCCACACCAACTGGAAACCAGAACAGCACCACGAAAGCAACATTCAGGTTACTAACTGGGGCTGGCAAAATGAAACATTGGCACACTCTGTCATCTCCTTCCTGGGAGACTGGCACATTCTTTAGCCTTTAAAGCAACATTTACACATTTAACTGTTGCACTCTGTTCTCTGGTTAAAGATATCTAACTGTTTCCTGCAGTTTGTCACAAAATGCTCCAGTACCAGGTTCTGGAACCACCATCTCCAAATTGTCACCTGTGACTTTGAGCAGTCTCCCATCCCTCCTATCTCTGAATTCAGCTCTTGCCTAATTGCAGGGACGCATTCAACTAGGTCCACTTTGCCCTCGTTTACTGAAAGACAATGTGGTCTTTCAGTGCACACTTGGGGCAGACCGTATGTACACTGCTGATCCCAGTGCAGTAGAGTAGCAAGTAGCCCCCATGGGCACTCCATTAGCTGTTGTCTGTAAGACACAGGGAAAGTCACAGGGCTCCTGAGACACCATGTCTACAGGTGTCTGGCTGCGGAGACCTGAGGAGACACAGTCAGAAGTAAGTGCAGGTCATTGTGAAGAAACGTCTGAAAGGAAATGGGTTTAGGAAGTGTTTCCGAAGTCAGTGTAGGATATTCCTGACTCTTCAGAATCCTGAACTCTTCACCTCAATCCCAGAAGGAAAGACCAATAAAACTGGCAAATGGCACTCACTCTCCTGAAAAGAGCATTCCAATTTGTCTCTGTCTCCTTTCCATACCATATGGCCCTGCAGATATTTTCCTTTTCAAGTACTTGTCCAATTCTTTCTTGACCATTTAGGAATATAGGTCTTGTGTACTTCAAAATGGAGCAGTGGTATGACCAATACATAATGGTTATTCACTGGAGTTTCCTTCAGAGATCTGCCTAGGCTCCTACTATTGGTTGGACCCCCGTGTGACCTTTTCTGAGCAGAACAATCCTAGGGAACTTCCACCTGCTGTGTCCCAGTCATAGTCAGACTGAGTGCTAGGCTGTGGCATATTGCCAGTGTTTAAATGGCTGTCTGCTGGTTTCAGACTCAAGTTCCCTGACAACCTGCTCCTTACCTGATGAATCCCCACCAGGGTCAGTCCGTCTCCGGCCCCCTTGTCTGAAAGCCTAAAAAAAAATTGACAGAAAACAAGTGCGTACAAAGGTTACACAGTCTTTTGGTGAGAATACTCACAGCAGAACTTCAGAGCAGTATATAAGATAGTTCAGAGATGTCACATAGGCTGCCATGGCCTCCATCTACAATGAAAGATGTACTGGACTAGGGACTCAAGCATTAGGTCCATCAAGGAGAGAATCAACATCAATATTCCTTAAGACACTCCTGCTGACCTCATTGAACCATTCAGGGGTCACCTAAGAACCAGTTGGGGGTCAAATCTAACCATCAAAGCCGTGAAACTGGAATCAATAACTTGGGAGTCAAAGAAACAATTGACCAAATTGTTGTAAAAACTGAGCTGGTTCACTAGTGTCCTTCAGAGGCAGCCCCAGCCTCTCCCAATCCCAATCCTTTGGCTCATACGTTACTCCAGTCCCATACTCTGTGGTTGACCCTTAATGCCCTTGGGGCAACCTGGATGGCTTCTTGCCATCCTAGCCCACATTCCAAGAATAAATCTTTTGCTGAAAAGGAAGCTTGTTGCTGAAGCCACTTAGTCTTGTAACTATCAGGACAAACGCAGAGAGTGCCAAATTTCGTGCAATCATAACATTTTTTCCTAATCATTTAAATTAACCAGAAAGTGATGGAGAACAATGTACAGAATCCCAAAGAAGCTGACTTGACACTGACCTTCCTAGCATGCCTTCGCTTTGACCTCTTGTATGATCCTGGGGACTGACCAGACTCTTTGTTGCTCCTGTAAACAATGTCATCACCTACATCAGGAAGGAATTAGAAGAAAATGATGTCACTGCATGTAGAATCAAAGTGTTTATCAGCAGAGACACAGGCCTTTCAGCCCATTGTAGCTGTGCTTGCTCTTTGAAAAAAGCATTCCAATTTGTCTTTCTCCTCTTTTCATAACTTATAGCCCTATGGATGTTTTTGTTTCTAAGTACTTATTCAGATCTCTTTTGAAAGTGTCTACCGAATCTGCTTGTATTTCCCACAATCTCTTGTGTATTTTATATATTTCAGTGTAGCCCAGAGATTACATTAGTTTTGAAGTGTGCAACAAGTTCTATAGTATCTCAGCGTTCACAAAATGTCAACGTCTATACTTAGGCTCAGTTTCCACTCATATTGATGCTGGTTTATGATATTTCACTTTTTAACTTTGCTCTAAGTTGTTACCCAGACCTAATCAATCAAGCACTGTGAGTGTATACTCACAAATCAAACATAGAACCAATCAACTATTTAACACTACACTAACAACATCCTTTCCCCTGCTACTCTATTCAAAACTCTGTCTGAAAAAACCCCTGTTTTTATTTTATCACTGAACTTTCACTGTCCAGTGCTTAGCCTATTTGTCAATCTTCTGTTGAATTCAGGCTGTCAGTCATGTAGTGTTCCTGATTATAATTCCCAGTTCAGGAGCATATCAAGCACATAAAAACAAATTGAATTGGCATCCCCAGGGTTGTAATATCTGAGAGGAATTTGTGTGCGTCTGTGTGCACAGATTTTGATAACTAATGACTTTGTATCAGATCTCAGATTACAGAATGAACATCTCTCACACTCCTAAGTCATGGATGACTGAATGTGACCAGAAGGCAGAGAGATCTTTTTTTCTTTTCTTTATTCATTCATGGGATGAGGGCGTCGCTGACCAGGCAACATTTATTGCCTGTCCCTGATTGCCCAGAGGGCTGTTTAGAGTCAACCGTTGCTGTGAGTTTAGAGTCACCTGTTGGCCCGACCAGGTAAGGATGGCAGTTTCCTTCCCTAAAGGACATTAGTGAAGCAGATGTGTTTTTCCAACAATCGACAATGGTTCATGGTCACCATTAGATTCTTAATTCCAGATATTTTTTATTGAATTCAAATTCCATCGTCTACCCTGGCAGGATTCAAACCTGGATCCCCAGAATGTTATCTAGGTCTCTGGATTAATAGGCCAGCAATAATACCACTAGGCTATTCTCTGCCTTTTGGTGCAATAGATCAATTCACACTCCCCTGACTGCTGTAAATAAACTGGGCTGACACTCCAATACAATAATGAGTAGGTGCTACACTGGCCAAGGTGCTGTCGTTGAGTTGAGACATGAACCAAAGCCCACGTCTGTCCTTTCAGATGGACATGAGAGATCCATAGCTCCATTTGGAAGAGCAGCAGAGGAGTTCTCCATCGTGTCCTAGTCAGTATTTATCTTTAAAGCTGCTAAAATGCAGGTTAACTATTCATTACCACTCTGGTGTTTGTGGGAGCTTGCTGTGCACAAAATAGCTGCTGAATTTCTCACTTTACAGCAGTGACTTACTCTCCAGTAGTATTTCATCAATGGTATGGCAGTTTGGGATGCCCGGAGGAAACATGAAATTGGCTATACAAATGTAAGGTTGTCCATTAACAATAGACAGCAATGGACAAATTGCAACATATTCAATTTGTGTGCCCAGTTTTTGACACACTGAGGCGGAGGGGTATTTTAGCACAAGTGTAAAGCCACCTTGAGAGTTCGTGTCAGGTAAAGCAGCCCTTCTTTCAACTCAGAGTGGTGTTGCACATACTGTTCGGGACATTAGTAAGATTTCATGGGCTAGCAGGAGTCACAGGTAGACAGGTTAGTGAAGGTGATGGTACACTTGCCTTTTCTGGTCAATGTATTGTGTATGGGAGTTGGGAGGTCATGTTGTGGCTGTACAGGATATTGGTTAGGCCACTTTTGGAATACTGTGTTCAATTCTGGGCTCCCTGCTATAGGAATGTTGCTGTTAAACTTGAAAGGGTTCAGAAAAGATTTACAAGGATGTGGCTGGGAGAGGAGGGTTCGAGTTATAGGGAGAGGCTGACTAGGCTGGAGCTATTTTCCCTGGAGTGCCAGAGGCTGAGGGATGACTTTTAGAGATTTATTGAATCATGAGGGCATGGACAGGGTGAATAACCAAGGTCTTTTTCCCATAGTAGGGGAATCCAAAACTAGAGGACATAGGTTTAAGGTCAGAGGGGAAAGATTTAAAGGAACCTAAGTGACAACTTTTTCACGCGAAGGGTGGTGCATGTATGGAATGAGCTGCCAGAGGAAGTGATGAAGGCTGGTACAATTACAATATTTGAAAGGCATCTGGATGGGTACCTGAATAGGAAGGTTTTACAGGGATATAGGCCAAATACTGGCAAATGGGACTAGATAAATTTAGGATATCTGGTTGGCATGGACAGGGTGAACTGAAGGGTCTCTTTCTGTGCTGTAAAACTCTATGATTCTATAAGGCATGTGTCAGAGATCTCTGTTACATGGGTATCCAATCTCAAGAGGATAAACTTCCCCTAAGGGGACAACAAAAAGGATTCTGAGTATCAACAGGGCCAGTGTTTAGGTAAGGGACTCCCTTTGCAACAGAACTGCAGCTGCAGCTGCACCTGCACAAAGTGGACAGCAGCAGTTCAAGGAGAGGCTCACCAGCTTTGCAAGGGCAATTAGGGATGGGCAATAAATTCTGGCTTCTCTAGCAGCAGTCACATCACTTGAAAGGTTAAGAAAAACAACATAGCCAGCTTCCTCTGCGCTAGGTATAACTGCAGCCATTGAGTTGTCCCTCTGATATCTGTTGAATCCAGTTTTGTAAAGGCTCCTTGATGTCACACTCACTTGAGTTCTGCCTTAACTCAAGAATAACTCACATTCAATGCCTCTTGCCCACAGCCCCACAATTTAATTTTTCTCTTCAGATAATTGTCCTTTGAAAGCCACAATTGAATCTGACATTGCCAACTCTTAGATAGTGTGTGCCAAATTTCGAGGGGAGAATCGACTATGTAAACAATCCTTGAGGTGTTTTGTATCTTAGTACAGATTGCAGTCACTAACTCACCTTCTAGTTCCTGGTCAGTAACCAGTCCAGCCATCTCTCCACTGGCATCACCCTGAAGTGGTAGCTGCCCTGGAAAATAAAGGAGCCTACTTACTGTGGAGACATCGAGCAGGAAGACCCTGTTCCTACAGTATCTCTTCAGTTGCATTGATAAATTGGAGAAGTTGATGCTGTTTCTTTGAAGAAGAGGAGGCTGATTGATGTATTCAAAGTCATGAGGGGTCCGGGCAAAGTAGAGAAAGGAAAAAACTGTTCCTACTTACGTAAGGATTGATCCAGTGCTAAATAGCACCGATTAAAGCGAACTAGTAAAAGAGGAAAATCTCTTCACGCATGACTAGTCAAGCTCTGGAATGTGATGCCTTGGAGCATGGATTCAGAAGGGAATTAGACAGTTGTTCCAAAAGGAAGAATGTGTGGGGTTACAGGCAGAAGGCAGTACAGACGTGATGGGCTGAGTGACCTCCTTCTGTGATGTAACAATTCTGTGGAGCCCTGCTGGCTGCTCACTTCCAGAATTCCAATCTCAGAATCTGGAGGGGTCCCTAATCGAAATAAAAGCGGAAAGAGCCGGAAAATTCTCAGCAGGTTGGGAAGTATCTGTGGAAGGAGGGATTGTGGAAGTTAATGTTTTGGAGTCACAACCTTTCAGCAGAACTGGAGAGGCACAGTCCCAAAATGTTAACCTTTGGTTCCTCTCTCCACAGTGGCTGCCTGACTGGCTAAATGTTTCTGGAATGTTCTCTACCTCTGCAGTATTTTTGCTCCTGATTTTGGAGGTTTAAAGTGAGAATGGACAGCAGTAAGTTGATGTGGCCAGTGGCCTCTGGATTCACTGATCAGCTGTGGCTTGACCTCTTTCAAAGGCTCATTTATGGAAAACAGGTTTGATTCTGATGATGGAATTACTGAGGACAGGATGTTCAGGATCAGTGGTGGAAATGCAAGAACAATAGGGCAAGGAGTGCAATATGAAAGCTGCAACCCCCAAGAAATACCAGCAGGAGATGAAAACCTTGATTTAATCTGGTGAGAGGAGCAGATGATAGGATTTGTTGTAACTGTGGAGGAAAATGTCATTTTGCCAAGAGCTGTAAGAAACCCAAGAGAGGACAATAAAGGGTTATTTGCTTCTGAACCAAATGGCCCTGATCATTTGCTTGAACTAAGAACATTGCCTTGCCAGCAACGCCCATATCCAAAGAAAGTATTTGGCTGGTTAAGAAACGAGATGGTTCATGGCAAGTGATCATATTGTTTATAAAGAGTCCTCAACAACAGTGCACCCACTGGTGCATCGGATTGGTAACATCCCAGGGTATAGCTGGTATATCTTTGATAATACAAATGGTTTCTGGTCAGTTTCAGAGGTTCAGTACACACTTGCCTTTATCTTTAACGGACAGCAATATTCAAGAGTCTGTCTACTACAGGATTTCAATAATAGTGCTTCATATTTCACCAGAGGGTGGCCTGTTGTCTACAGAGATTCCGTCATCCAGACCGACTGATCCAATATGTGGACAATTTGCTGCTGTTGCTGAGAATGAAGAGAAACACAGGGAGTTGTTGACAAACTTACTCTGCACAGTAGTTATTCACGTCATTTGAGTGTCAGGCAATGACCATTTTCAACACCAGAGAATCTAACCATTGCCCCTTGACAGCCAATGATGTTACCTTCACTGAATCCCCCACTATCAACATCATTGACCAGAAACTGGACTGGACCAGTCTTATAAACACTGTGGCTACAAGAACAGATCATAGGCTAGGAATCCCACAGTGAGTAACTCATCTTCTGACTCCCCAAAACTGGCCCACCGTCTACAAGGCATAAATCAAGAGTGTGATTGAATGTGCCCCACTTGGATTCTGGATGAGTGCAGCTCAAGAAGCCTGAACCAATTTAGGACAAAGCAGCCCGATTGATTAACATCCCATCTAACATCTCAAAATTCTATCTATTCTCCACCAATGCACAGTGCCAGCAACATACACCATCTACAAGACACACTTCAGCAACTCATCCAGGCTCCTTTGACAGCATCTGCCGAACACACAACCTAAAAAGACAAGGGCAGCAGAACACCACCACCTGCTAGTTCCTCTCCAAGCCACTCATTCTGACTGAAAATATAATCGCCATTCCTTCACTGTGGCTGGGTCAAAAACCCGGAACTCCCTCCCTTGCAGTATTGTGGATACATCCAGAGCATGTAGATTGCAGCAATTCAAGATGGTGGCTCAGTATCACCCTCTCAAGGGCAACTAGGGATGGGCAATAACTACTTGGCTAGCCAGCAACCCCCACATCCCAAGAATGAATTAACAATACAGTGGGGAGGACTATATACAGGTAGCACATGGAAATCCAGAGGCAAGGCATCTTGAATCTGGGAATTACTCAGAAGAGAATAGAAGGAATCAGTGGGTGACAATATCTCAGAGAGGATGTGGAGGGTTTTTAGAGGAACATTTTGCTGCCCGTTGTCAACAGCTGGAAAGAAAAGAAGCAAATGATGTAATGTTTAGCTCGACATTGAATGTGCACACTTAAAGAACAATGCAGTGCTGGCAGGAGCCATGTGTTTTTTCTCTTACAAAGTTTCTGACCTGTGAGAGATTTTCAGATTGTGCTATCAGAAGGTGCTGAGATTATGTCAGAGGCCTTGGAGGCTCCTGCACTGGGAACAACTCCAGATCGGACTAAATAATAGTTCTACCTCCTTATCTGGAAGATTGCCAACTTGACCAGAAGATTGGAAGAAAGCCTACTTGTCGGTTCGGAAGGAATGGAGAATTACTGGAAGGGCCATTAACTCAGTGTAAAAGACAGTGATTTTTAACATCCAGCACTGCAGTTGTGAATGAGAGGACCTAACTGATTGTTGGGAGGAGACCAAGGTGATTATTTATTAAAAAAGAGGGAAAGAACTGTGGATGCTGGAGATCAGAAACCAAAACAGAAATTGCTGGAAAAACTCAGCAGATCTGGCAGCATTTGTGAGAGAGAATGAGTGAAAGCAAGAGAAAGGAGTATGAACGAGGGAAAGAAAGGGATCAAGGAAGAGAGGGGAGGAAGGAAGGAAGGGAGGGAGGAAGGAAATTAATGTTTTGGGTCCAATGATCCTTCTTCAGAATGCTTCAGACTCTTCTTCATCATATAACCAGTTACTTGAAACATATTTGAGCATTGCAACATTTGATTGCTAGGAGTTGCATTGTCTGGGAATTGCAATTCAAATCTACATTCTCATGTTCAAATCAAGACACTTTCGTTGAAACATTAATGTATTCGCTTATAATTCATGGATCAAAATAAATGCCAAGCCTGGATACCAAAACGCTTACAGAATACTCAAACACGAAGGGACCCAGGTAAAGAATGATGTTCTAAATATCTGACTCTGAGATTTAAATGTGCTCCGTTAGTCTCCTGAATCTTGGGTTCAAACCAAATAGATAAATGTTAGGTCAATCTTAGGGATCAGTAGAGGGTGATCAGGACTCAGGAGATTGTTGATTCAAGACTCACTGCACTAACTTGAGCACGTATTCCAAGTTGGCATCCAGTGCAGAGTTAAGAGAGGGCTGCGTAGTCCAAGATGCTGTCCTTAGGATGAGGTAGTGAAGCAAGTCCCCACCTACCCTCGCAGGTGAATATGAAAGATCCCATGGCACTTTTCCCAAGAACAGCAGGAGCGTTGCCGGAGTAGCTTGGCCAATATCTATTCTTCAACCAGGAACATTAAAACCCAGGTGTACTTTGAAGATACTAACCTGTCTCTATGTGAAAATCTCCAAGCTGTTTGGTATCTCTGTGTATAGCCCCATTCACTACCTCGCCCTCTGGTTCCTGGTTAGTTATTAGTCCGGCTTCCTTGCCACTCACAACACACTCAGGTAGAAAATGCCCTGGAAAATAAGGGAAGCCAGTCACCATAGATACCTTGAACAGGAGAATCTTGTTCCAAGTAGCGTCCCAGATTCAAAAACTCCTCTCTGCCTGATGGATCGCAGTTGTCATTCAATCTTAAAAGCAGGATGGAATCGTAAAAGGATCGAGTCTGTTTACAGCCTTGGTTCACAGTTGAAGCTGAAGTCCAGTGGGGAGGTGAGAGTGACTGTCCTTTGACATCAACACAGCATTTAACTGATAATAGCTTTGAGCAGCTTTAGTAAAATTCAAATCAATGGGAATCGGGGCAAAATTCTCAAGCAGCTGTAGTAATGCCCAGCACAAGGGGAGATGGTTGTGGTTGTCAGAGGTTAGTTGTTTCAGTCCCAGCACATTGCTGCAGGAGTTCCCTCACAGCATAGACTCCAGTGGTTCAAAAAGGTGCCTCACCCACCACCGTCTCAAGGGCAATTAGGGATTGGCAACAAATACTGGCTAAGCCATTGACCTAACGTCCAGTGAAAGAACTACAAAAATATAAAAACAGAAAATGTTGGAAAACTCTCAGGCAGGTCTGAAGGTGGGAGGGAGCATGAGGTTAATGTTTCAGGGTGATGGCCTTTCAGCAGAATTAGACAGAAGTATTAAACCCTTCTCTTCTCCTCTCCAATACGGCTGCCTGACATGTTGAGTTTGTTTCCAGCCTTGGAACTATTTCTGGTTTGTGTTTTGGAGGTGTAGGTGTGAAAATGAGCCAAGAGAATGAACATTAGCAAGACAGTGTGGCTGTTTTCTGGGAGAGGGGGATCTGCATCTTTAGATCATCGGTGGGGATATGAGGATGAATCAACCCTCTGGAACTTATTTGATTTCCTGGGTGATAGCCCAGACATAGTCTGTGAGAGGATTTAAACACACACACACACCAATACACATTGATGTACCATAAAAACAGACACACCACATGTATCATACAAATGGACATACATACATATCATCTGTACCCTACAAAGACACACATACACATCCATATAGAGTATAGTTGCACATGTATACACACAGATGGGGTGTACCATAAACATCTACATTAACACACTTGTTGCATCTTACAGTCTCACTGTATAGACTAAACACACCAGGCATGCTGTACAGGCAGACAGATACACTCACACAATGTACCATAGAGAGAGAGAGAAACACACACAATACAGACATACCTGCACAAAAAAAGTGCATATCATGCAAACACTCACCCTCATGTGTACAGTATGTACACTATACAGAGATATTGCAGGTAAGATAGAGAACAGTCTCATTTCTGATCACACGACTCAGACTGTGAGCAAACCATCTAGCGACCCAATGTCTAAGAAAAGATGAGCCTCTATGTTCAAGCTCGGTGTCCACCAATGCTTGCGACATCTTTAGGGAAAGGTGGGTTGGAGTGCTTTATTTTGCCCTCCAATTCTATTTTGATTCAATCTCTACGCTCCCCCTTCACATTTGTCAAGTAAACATTGCCCTTATTGGGCTTTGCTTGTTACTGGTACCCTGGTAACATGGGTGTGTTCCTGGTGGTGAAAATATTGAGTACACAGTCTTTTTGCACATGGTGTCTTCACTGAGTTCCTGCACTTACACACAACATGGGCGCTGTGGGGGAATAAAAAAGGAAAGTAAAATAAAAGATCAGCCACTGGCTTCAAACTTCAAAGAGATGGGGTTATTTAGAAGGAGCAGAAACCACTTTGTGTTTCCAGAAGCCCAGGCCAGAAGAATTGCTCACCTTGCTGTTGAGGGAAGCTGATCATTAAGTTGCTGCTTGGGCCTTGGAAAGGTCCCAACCAGGAAAGGTGCACAATCTCACCATCAGGAGCCATAAGGAGGCTGCCCACCGAAAAGTCCTTGTGAATGTCTACAGAAAGAAAGAAGAATCAAAAATCTGACAGTCACCATTGAATAAACCAAGACTTAGGACATTGCAACATCTGTTATAAGAGGCACAGCAAGAATTCACCTACCACAGTCATTCTTAGCAACCGAATAAGTCCAAGTGTAACTGTAAACAGCTGTCAACCCAATACATAGATTCAATTCCCTCTGTTACTATATACAAATTTGCTGACCACACTAAATTACTTGACAGAGCAAACAGTGAGCATGACAGCAGAAACTTGGGAAGGGATAATGATAGATCAAGTGAGTGAGCAGACCAATCGCCAGTGGAGTGTGATGCAAGTGAAATTCATCTACTTTAAACCTATGAAACGGTGAGAAGCTGAGAACTGGAGTGAAACTAATGGATCTGTGCTGGGACGGCATGGTGGCTCAGTGGTTAGCACTGGTGCCTCATAGTGCCAGGGGCCGAAGTTCAATTCCACCCTCAGGCTACTGTCTGTGTGAAGTTTGCTCATTTTCCCCACGTCTACCTGACTTTCCTCAGGGTGTTTCAGTTTCCTCCCACAGTCCAAAGGTGTACAGATTAGGTGGATTGGCCATGGGGAATGCAGGGTTACAGGGATAGGGTAGGTGATGGGTCAGGGTGGGATGGTCTTTGGAGGGTTGGTGTGGACTTGATGGGCTGAATGGCCTGATTCCACACTGTGGGGATTCTGTGATCCTTTCTAAGAATGCAAATCACTGAAAACAAGTTGGCAGGTTGAAAATATAATTGGAATGCTGAACAGAAAGTTAGCTTTGATGTTAAAAGGGTGGAGATTACAGTTAATGAAATAAAGATTTTGGTCAGCTTCTATTCTGATACTGACAGGGTGTCATACCTTAGAATGCTGAGATAGATAGAAATGATTCCCTCTGGGGGGAGCGACCAAAATATACAGCAGATTCTTAAAATTAGAGAGCCACATCATTCAGAGATGATGTCAGGAAGCATTTCTTCACACAAAGGGTAGTGGAAATCTGGATGACTCTCTCCCAGAAAAATTACTGAGAAGGCTGAGGGGCTGATACAAATGTTACTTAATGGAATTTGATTTTTGTTTTTGTTGTCTAGGGTTATTAAGGGAATTAGAAATAAGGAGGGTTGATGGAGTTAATCTACAGATCAGCCATGAGCTAACTGGCTGATTGGACATATTTGAGGGGCTGATTGGTCTCCTCTGTTCCTGCATTCAATTGTATCCCCCTGCTGATCCTCATACTTTCCACTCCCCCAGAATTCTGTGCCTACCTTTTAGCTCCTTCGGTACAGTGCCACGAACAGCACCCAATGAAGCCTTGGTTCTCCTGGCCTTGTGCCTGAGGCCTGGCTTACTCCTCCGCTTTCCCACTGGGCCTCTTGTCTCCTGAATTGGAGGCAGCAGCTGTAGCGTTCGCCCAGGTTTCTGACTTTGATTGGCACCCCCTGGGAGATCAAACCAGTCTTAACAATACAATCAAACATCAGACAGTGAGTGGGCTGAAAGTGCCAAGGGTGATTTGAACCCACTCAATGTTGCTAACTTGGCATTTGCTAAGTTTAACCTGGTCTTTTCAGCCAGTAAGAAGGGAGCTCAGCAAAGAGGAAACAACCAATCCTCTCCCCAAATGAGAAGATACAGTTGAATTATATCCTCAGTGCCCATCCGTGATTTGAACTTTGAGCCAGGCCGATTCAGATAATCAGATAATTATCGTGGTGATAAAAACCCATCACTGAGCTCCGCACCGGGGCAGAGAGAGGCCCCTCGCTGAGCTCTGCACCAGGGCAGAGAGAGGGTCAATAACTATCCCACATAATATAATCCATCCTCACCTTCAAACAGATCCTCATCTTCCTGAATCCGGATCCCAATGGATTCAACTTCTCTTTCCTCCCACTCCCTCTGGCTGTTTTTTTCTGAAATTCCAACATTCCCTCCATTCCAGCCAGACCTTTCCTCTGTGCTGATTGGATACTCCTCATTGATCTGTGTAGACTGATACAGTACCTCCATTTTGGAATTTTCCATAGAATCGGGGGCTTCTGACATTCCTTTGTTTTCTTAGAGACAGAATGTCAAAAATGGAATCAGGAATTTCTGCATGGAAAGAGGCCATTCAGTCCTTTGGACCCATTATGGTCCAATCTGTTTACTCAAATTGCCTTCCTCCGTCCATACTTGTTTCCAATATTTTATTATTATGAATGTCAATGAAAAGTACAATATTCCAAAGTCACAATGGAATGCTGACCTTTATACCTATATAACTAGAACACAAGAGAACAGCAATCATTCTTCAGCTATGCAATACCCTGGAGACCTCACCTGGAGTTACTGTGTTCAGTTCTGGGGAATATACCTTACGAAGGATATAGTGGCCTTGGAGGAATACAGACAAGGTTAACCAGAAGGAATGCCTTAGGTTAAGAGACAAGGAGTAACACAAACTTCGATCACTTCCTTGGTATTGAGAGAATTAGGTGTGATTCAGTCAACATTGTGAGTTTGTTAAGGCGATCAGATAAGACAGATCAAGAGGAACCACTCCTACTGTCTCTGGTGTCTTGAGGAGAAATTAAGAAGCCCTTCTACACAGAACAGATGGTAGAAGCTTGGAGCTGTCACTGCAAATGGCAATTGATGGTACATCAACTGTTCATTTCAAGACTGAGGTTGATGGATTTTTCATAATCAGAAGTGCAAGGAGATATGGGGCAAAGATGGGAACAGATCAATCATGATCTCGTTGAATCCTGGAACAAACTCAATCGGGGAGAATGACCTCCTCTTGTTGCTAGGGTTCTAAATCTGAAATATGCACAGAGTGCAGTGAGAAAAATTAGGTGTTAATCCTTTGTTCATGAACAACAATGACCTTGAACTCTCGTGCCTGTCCCAAACATTTATAAATGTTAGCGTGAGAAAGTGAATGTTTTCTCCAGCAGAGTCCAGACACATTGGTGACAGACTGAGGCAGTGCAGTCAAAATCCTCCTTTTTGTGAAGCAGCCTAATGGGCCAGAGGGCAATAAATGATGGCCCATCATTAGAGATGAACTATCCCATGAAGAATAAAAAGGCCAGAAACCTCAAAAGAAGCTAAAGGCCATGGCCTGTGTGTGGGTGAGCCTACGCCTAGGCCAGGGTCTGACACTGAGAAGGTGCCTCCTGCCACAGGGTAAGGAGTCTCCCAATTGTAAACCTGCACAGTACCCCAGATAGTACATGGGGTACACAATCAAAGCAACATCTGATTAAATCCCACACCAGCCTTGTTCGCTCATTGATTGTTCATTGCTCATTCAATCATTCATTGTTCACTCCAATACAACATTTTCCTATTTCACTCTTCATTTTATCCCAGTACATTGTTAAGTATGCACCCATGCCAGGCAAAGCGAGAAGATCTGGGGTGAACCAAAGCCTTGACAGACAGGAGCTCTGCACTGGGGCAGAGAGAGGACCTTCACTGAGCTCTGCACGGGGCAGAGAAAGGGACAATAACTATGTTCCATCGGGCAGAAGAAAACACGTACCAACAGATTCAAGCACAGTTTCTTCCCCACTGTTATCAGACTTTTGAACATACCTCTCATATGAAAGTTGATCTTTCTCTGCACCTTCCCTGTAGCTATAAAACTATATTCCGCATTCTGTTCTATTACCTTATGTACTTACATAAGGTAAGATTTGCCTGTATGGCATGTAAAACAATGCTTTTCACCATGTCTTGGTACATATGGCAATAATAAATCAAATCAAATATCTCACAACATAATCCAAACTCACCTCCCAACAGATTCCCATTTTCTTCAATCCTGATCCTGATGAATTCAAGCTGTCTTTCCTCACTCTCCTTCTGGCTACTTTTCTCTGAAATTCCAACCTTCCCTCCATTCTGACTGGATCTGTCCTCTGTACTGATTGGGTATTCCTCATTGATCTGCGTGAACTCATCCGGTCCCTCCATTGTGGAAGTTTCTGTAGAATCAGGGGCTTCCAACTTTCCTTTGATTTCACAAAGACAGAATTTTGTAAATAGAATCAGTGGAATTCCAGCATGAAAGGGTCTATTCAGCCCATTGCTCCTGTCCCAGACCAGTCAAAAACTGTCTACTCGAATTCTTTCCCCTGCAAACTCCCCATATTTATTTGATTAATTTCAAATTGGCATTGAAAAATGAAAGAGGCAGATTTCTGAAATTAGATCCCAAAAATGACACAAAATCAGAAGTTGCTGGAAGAGCTCAGCAGGTCTTGCAGCATCTGTGAAGAAAAATATCAGGATTAACGCTTCAGGTCCAGTGACCCCTCCTCAGAACTCATACTTTTTTTACACCAGACCAAAACAGCACCATCCTTATCAGCAGCTTAGTAACAAAGTCGGGCTTGGATCTAAGTATACGGAGTGCGGTCAGTTCGGAGGGATTTGGTGAGGGGGGGCAAAGAAATTGAGGCAACCAATATCTCGTCGACAGTTCTCAACGAACAAATCGAGTGCGGGTAAAAGGCCAGAGGGAGGGGTCCAGGTGGATGGTGAGTGTTGGAACCGGGCAAAGGGGTCTGTGGGACGGGAACAGGTCTCTTACCCAAAGAAATAGGCATGGCGGCGAATACGCCGGAAGAAGAGTTTGACACCATGTCGTGCCCAAAGTTCGTTAAGGTGGGGACACAGAGGAATAAAGCTGAGGCCTTTGCTGAGTACAGAACGTTCAACATCAGAGAACAGAAGGCTGGGAGGGATGATGAATACCCGACAGGAGGTAGAGTTGGGAAAGGGGATGGAGTCAGAGGGGAGGGGAGGGGAGGGGAGGGGAGGAAGGTTCCAGAGGGTCATAAGTATCTTTGAGCTGTTGCATCTTGTGGGCCTTGAAGCCCGAAAGGAAAAGAAAAAGTTTCTTGCTAGCAAGGCAAATGAGCCAAAGGATGAAGTGGACATGCGGAGTAGTGCAGTCCTGAGCCAGTGTGTTGCGATGCTGTTGGAGAGAAAGGTCAGAAGTGTGCATGTGACATCGCATGGCACTGAGCGTGGATCTTAGGATGTGGTGAGAGCAGCTGTTTGTGGAACGTTGAACATCACGGAGATACCTGTGATCCTGGGAGGATTCAAAACATGAGGGATGAAACTTCAGTTAGAATCCACGTGGGGTGATGTACTTAGTACTGGAGGAAGGAAAGATAGGATATAGATCCCAGGTTTGAAAGGTGCTGTCAAAGGAGTCTTGGTGAGGTATTGCAGTGTATCTTGTGGACGGTACACACTGCTGCTATTAAGTGTCAGTGCTGGATGGAGTGAAGGTTTATGGTGGTGGGTGGAATGTGGATGAAGTGGCCTGCTTTGACCTGAATGGATTGAGCTCCTTGAGCATTTTTGGAGCTGCACTTATCCAGGCGAATGGGAGTGTTCCATCACACTCCTGACTTATGCTTCAAAGATGTTGGACAGGCCTTGGGGAGACCGGAAGTGATTTAATGGCCTCACAACTCCCAGCCTCAGACCTGCTGTTCTGCTGTTGTCTTTATATGGAGAGTCCAGTCAGTTCTTGGCCAATGGCAACTCTCTGGATGTTGGTAGTGGGGAGATTCGTGGATGGTAACACCGTTGAATATCAAGGGGTGATGTTTAGATTCTCTCTTGTAGGTGATGGTCATTGTGTGCCCCTTGTGTGCTGTGAATGTTACCTCACATTTATTAACCCAGAGGCCTGGATAGTGTCCAGGGCCTGTTCAGTATTGCTGGGCCTGGCTTGTATCTGAGGCTGAGCCCGAATAAGGGCCTCCCTACATCAGGGAAAAGGATCACAATCAGAAACCAGCTCCATCAGTACAGGAAAGGAACCTCAGTCAAAGCAGCTCCTCATACCTTCACCCTCATGCCTACTGTTTACCTTGTGCTACTCCACTGACAATATATCATGGTCCAATGATGATTTTAATGATAGGCTTTAGCCATGGTACAGCAGATGATCACAGAGGAGACAGATGGAGACCCCTCACCGAGCTGCGCACTGGGTCCAAGGGGGTCCCCATACCCAGCTGCGCACTGGGCTGAGACAGGGACAATCACAATGAGGGTCAATTTAATCCATCCTCACTTTCCAACTGGTTCCCATCTTCTTCAATCCTAATCCTGATCCTGATGAATCTGACCATCATTTCTTCACTCTCCCTCTGGCCCTTTTTCTCTGAAATTCCAACGTTCCCTCCATCCTGGCCAAAAATCTCCTCTGTGCTGACTAGATACTCCTTCATTGATTTGGGTGGTCTGATCCAGTCCTTTCAGGAGTTTTCCATAGAATTCTGACTTTGATTTCTCAGAGACATGATGCAAGGAATAGAATGACGAGTTCCAACACAGAAAGAGGCCAGTCTGCCCATAGTATCTGATCCAGACCAATCTGAACCCATTTACTCAAATTCTGTCTGCCCACCTTCTCCCCATATCCGCTTTGAATCTTTTACATTTCTTATCAAGATCTACCAGGCAATTTTAGGCAGAAAGAGGCCATTTCTGAAATTTAGATTCCCAACACAGAGTAATTTCTAGCAGGAGGAATAACAATTTTTGAATAACATTGACCTCAGGTTCAGTCCAGGAACATACATGAAAATGTTCAGCAAACTATTTTCAGAGGATTTTGTAGGCAAATTTCCTCTAAGAATACCAAGTGTGTTGGCCTTGGGCACTCAGGGAATTGGAGTTGCTGAGGCAACATTTGTGTGTTGGATGGCATGGTGGCTCAGTGGTTAGCACTACTGCCTCACAGCACTAGGGACCTGGGTTTGATTCCACCCTTGGGTGACTGTAAGTGTGGAGTTTGCACACACTCCCTGTGTCTGTGGGATTTCCTCCGGATGCTCTGGTTTCCTCCCACAGTCCAAAGATGTACAAGTTAGGTGGATTGGCCATGCTTAAATTGTCCATAGTCTCCAAGGATGTGTAAGTTAGGTGGATTAGCCATGGGGAATGCAGGGTTACGGGGTGGGATGCTGTTCAGAGGGACAGTGTGGACTCAAGGGGCTAAATGGCCTGCTTCCACACTGCCCCTCTGAAGAGCATCACACCCCCACCACCAACAGCAGCCTACAAATATAGAAAAAGTGATGGGGGAGACTCCAATTTCTTTCCAGCACTTGGCTGACCAGATAAGGTCAGGACTAGACTGTAGACCTTGGGATGGTGATAAATCTCATGCTCTAATTCCTTCCCTTTGAATCACAATGATGCCCTCTCTTTGTTATACAACCCTTAATCTAGTCTTGGAAAATTTCAGAAAACTTGTAACTTCATCCAACTTTCAGAAATATTCACCAAATTAAACACCTGCTGTGCAACTCAGAACACAGACAGGACCAGATTAACTCATTTCCCCATGTTACAGAGCAGCAGTCAGGTTAGATTAATGTGACTGTCGTTTATGCAAGAATTCCTGTCCTGCTTTTGAACAGCAATGGTTATGTGGTTTCCTGTGTTAGATCCAGAGCAAAGCTCTCTCCCTACTGTCCCCTTTGATCACTCCCCGACCAGAGACATCACAGAATTAGATAGAGTAAAGCTCTGTCTAGTCTTTTAAACTGAAAGTAAAGTTCCTCAACATTGACCCCACAGAAACCTCCAGGATAGGTACAGCATGAGGCCAGATAGACCGTAAAGCTCCCTTTACTCTTTTAAACTGAAAGTAAAGCACCTTCACTATTCCCATGAACACTCCCAGAACAGGTACAGCTCAGATTTAGATATAGTGCTAAGCCTACTCTGCCCTGTCTCCATTTGAGACTGCCAGGACAGGTACAGAACAGAATTAGATAGAGAGTAAAGCATCCTCCATTCTTTTAAACTGAAAGTAAAACTACCTAGATACTGTCACTATAAAACACGCCCAGGCAGGTACAGCACACAGTTTGATACAGAGTGAAACATATTCTCTACATTGTCCCCATTAATCAATCCCAGGACATGTACATCACAGGTTAGATATACTGTAAAGCTTCTTCTATACTCTCCTAATCAAATACACTCAGGGCAGGTACAGCGCAGGGTTAGATAAAGTAAATATCCATCTATGCTGTTTTCGTCAAGCACCCCCAGAAAAAGTATCGTATGGGTTTAGATACAGACTAAAGCTCACTCCACACTGTTCCCAAACACTCCCAGGATAGGAATCACATGGTGTTGGATCCAGAGTAAAGTTTCCACTACTCTTTTAACCTGAATGTAAATCCTTCTCCACAATGTCCTCATTAAACACTCCCAGGATAGGGATAGCATGGAGTTAGAAACTGAGTAAAGCACCCTCTACTCTTTTAAACAGAAAACAAAGATCCTTCGGCACTGTCCCCATCAGGTACAGCACTGTGTTAGATACAGAATAAAGCTCCCTCCACATTTACCATAAAACAGTCCCTGGGCATATACAGCACAAATTGTGGTTGGATTAACCAATGTTTAGATTGGGATGGGGCAGGTACAGCTGGCAGATATGGAAGGGGGTGAAGGGGGAATGTAATATTGCTGGATTTTGTGATGGGGTGGTTGTTATTTTGAGGTATGGGGTGGGTGCCTGGGGTTGCGCTTGTCCTCGCTTGAGATAATAACTGCTATCTCCCATTATTGGGCTGTTTCTCACATTCCCTACCTGTTGCCTCATTGTGGATATCCTCTTCCTTCTCCCTTTGAGGCCTGAGATCCGTAAGTGGGGGAAGAACCAGTCTCCGTGTGTACTGTGCTGCTTCAGGGGTTGGTCCTTTTCTTTGCCTCCCACCATGCCTTTCTGCTGCTTCTGACCTCCTCTGAATCTGAGGCCATTTCCACATCCCCAACTGTTCCACAATCAAAAACACATTATTGATGAAAGTAGAAGATACAGATTAGGGAACAGACCAACGCACAAATTCCTTCAACAGACTAACAGCTGGGAACCATTGTCACGTCCTGTACATGTGTGGATCGCACAGCCAAATTACAAAGCTGAAAATTTCTGTTTTGCACTCACCAGGACAAACACAAGAGTGCCAAATCACGACAATTTACACCACTGGAGAAAAGGGTGCTGATTGGTTGGCAAGTCAGCTCTGATTGGCCAAGGAGTTTGCCATTGAGGAAAGCAATGTGAAAGCCGTGTTGGAGTTACCTGGGAACATGGTAACCTATGGTGTCTCATCTTATGGAAATGCACAGGCCAATCAGAGATGGACGCAGAGCCTGGAGGAGGTCGGGGTAGCGGGCAGCTTTCAAATCACCATCCCCGTAGTAGCCCCTATTCATGCCCCTATGAACCTCCCTCCCCAGCTTCACAAAGAGACCACCCTGGTTTCCCTGTCATCAAAGTGGCCACTTTACCTGCTTTCCCAACAGGCGAGGAATCAGGCTGGTGGCGGCTTGAAGGCCTTACCTGCCCTTCACAACTTAAAGGCATTAATTAGTGGTGTGCCAGCAGGTTACCCGTGAACTGTGCCCAATGGAACTCAATTGCTGTGTAAACCCACCTGATTATATGCCCTTCTCACTACTTCTAGGGAGGGGAAAATTCCAACTTTATCATCAGTTTCTGTACAGGTACAATGGGTAAAGGAGAGTGATTTGCTCTTGCCAGGTACACAGTTCCATCAGTGTCTCAGTACTGAAGCACTCCTGTGGTACTGCACAATCATCACTCCCCCCAGAGAGGCCTGAACCCTCAATTAGAGTCAAGAATGAGAGTAATAGTCCCTGAGAAAAGCTAACACTTAGATACGTCTTATTAAAGTGGGTGTTTCTACAGACTTTGGAAGATCTCTCATGTTGGCTGTACGGAGCCTAGGAACAGTAAATGCCCAGATCATCCCAACTGGATTTAAGTAGACAGTCACTGTTGGCCCCAGTGCGATGTCTTACCTCGCTACTACCTTCCTCCTGTTTTGGTTGAAGTCCTGCTGCAGTCTCTGAGCCAATAGGTGGAAGCTTCGTTCTCCCACTCACGGAGGCAGGAGGCTGCACATGGTGCCTTGAACTATACTGGTCACCGGGTCGGCTTTTCACTGAGGAAGAGGGATAACTGAATACAAATGTGAAAAGGCAGGAATGGGAGAAAGACACATAGTCAACTCTAGGGTCAGGAGCCCTATCTGAGCCAAGGGTCTGATTAGGAAAGGGTTAGATGTATATATCTTAGTCACTCCTGTGGGAATTCTAAGGATTGAAGTGACTGAATGGAGTGGAAATCCCTGTATCCCAGGACACAGTTGGATGAGGTATGAAGTCAGCACGGCATATCAGTCTTCACACTCCCACCTCCACTATGTACCCCAGTCTCTTCCCCATTACACACAGTGCATCTACCCACCCCCCACCCATACCCCTGTCTTTCTCTTTCTGGTCCCCAGTATCTCCCCCACCGTCACCATACCCAAGTCTCCTATTCCTGTACACCAGCCTCTCCCCCCATACCCCAGCCTTTTCCTTTGGTATTTCGCAGTCTCTGTCCTGCCATTCTCTATTCTTTCTCCTACTTTCCCCGGTCTCCAACACCTCCCCCTCCATCCTCCAGCTATTCCCCAGTGTCCCCCTCACTGTTCCCCAGTCAACCCCTTGTCCTCTGCTGTTCCCCAGTCTTTCTAAACGCTGTCTCTTGTGTACTGATGTCTGGGGCTGTTGGATGCTAACACACAGTAGAACGGCCCGTATGATGCTCACCTCTCCTGACCCCAGCCAGCGGTCCTCCATAGTAAGTTGCTTGGGATTTCTGACAGCACAGCTGGGAGGAATCGATGGTTGGCTGTCCCAAGAGGCTGTCGCTGTGGCGTTGGTCCTCCACTTTGGCAGGTTGTCGTCTGTTTAGGAAACTGGGTGGAGGCTGCGGTACAGAGATCATTCATAGCCAGAGCCCTTGGGTATTGTGGAAGTTATACTGACGTGGGGCACTTGGAGGCTGTTGGGGGGAGGAGGGGTGTGGGCAGGAGGCTGGAGGGGTGAGATAGGCGTATGGGGGGTGTCAGGAGTTAGGGCATGGGACTGGTTGAGACGCCAGGAGGGTGGAGATTGATTGGACCCACGGCAGTTGGAACATGAGAAAGGGTTTGTCACCCTGTTCAGACGCCCCTCCCTCAAAGGGCAGTGCAGCCTTCCTGCAAATCCAGCACGGGAGGGACACAGAGCATGTATGAGATGGAAACGGGAGAAACTGAAGGGCAAAATATTGCAGTATATAGGAGTAATGGGGGCATTGTTGAGGAAATAGGGGTAGGAAAGGGGAACAGAGGAATTAGGGCAAGCAATGGAACATAAGGGGGAAATACAGCGTTATGAGAGGGACAACAGGAGGGTACAAGGGGCAACAGATTGTATGAGAGGGGCAATAGTGCACATGCAAGGTTAGCAACAGGATACGAAAGGGACAACTGAGGTGACATGAAAGGGGCAACTGAAGCATATGAAAGGGAAACACGGGTGTACAAAAGGGGAAACAGGGGCTGCACGAGAGGGGAAGCTCGAGGGTATGAGAGTAACAACAAGGAGGTGTGAGAGGAGTAACAGCACATACGGGAAAGCTAAAGGACACATATGAAAGAGGCATCAGGGTGCATGGGAGAAAGGGCCACAGAATGCATACCCAGAGGGGCAATAGAACATGTAGGTGAGGAATAACAGGACAGTACTCAAGGAGAAACAGGAAGGTGTGAGAGAGGCAACTGAGGACATATTGGAAAGATAATGGGGCATTTACGAGAGGAGCAATAGGAGGAAATGAGGGGTGAAATAGTGTGGTTTGAGGGCGTAATAGAGAGACTGGGGACAATGTGTGGACAATGGGACTTAAGAGAGGGGATAGGGGATTTTGAGGAGTGCAATGGGGTTATAAGCGGCCAGAGGGTTCTGAAAGAGTCAATAAAGGAATGTGAGAGTAAAGACAATTTCCTCCTGTAAATGTCTCTCACCTTGTCGAATACTTGCTGAGTGGCTTGCACCTGGTCAGCCTCCTTTGGGATCAGCTCCAGGTCCCTGGCGGGAAGAGTGACCAGAACATAAAGACTGGTCTCCTGAGGATCTGAACCCTCTGCTCCACTCTCCCTATTTGTCAGTCTCTCTGTCACACCAGGCCTTGAGCTGTCAGATTGCATTCCTCTGATCTCATTATCAGTGATGGGGCAGCACTCACCTTCGCAGGACAGAAAAGAAAACACCAGTGTATTTAAACACTAGGTCCAACTCCTCCTCCAGTTCATAATAGATCCCCAAAATGTGTGCAGGACACTCACTAGAGTCAAACCCTCTCTGAAACAGTAACAAGGTAGGACTCAGATTGGTGGGACTTTTTTTCACTCATGGGATGAAGGTGTCGCTGGCTAGGCCAGCATTTATTGACCATCCCAGAGGACAGACAACCACATTGCTGTGGGTATGGAGTCACATGTAGGCCAAACCAGTAAGGATGGCAGTTTCCTTCCCTAAAGGACATTAGTGAACCAGATGGGTTTTTCCAATAATTGACAAGAGTTGAATGATTACCATGGAACTACTAATTGTAGATTTTTTGAACTAAATTCAAATTCCACCATTTGCCATGGCAGGATTTGAACCCAGGACCCAGAACATTAACTGGATTAACAGTCCAGTGATAATACCACTAGGCCAGCTCTTCCTCCTCCCCCTCCAATTGTACCTGACCCACTGCCATGCTCGGGGTAGTAAGACGAGCCTGGCTGCTTAAACCCATAACACTGGTTATAGTCTGAATGTAATAGGGTGGTGGGTTATTTCTAGTTATTTTAGTAACTATCTGTTGTCACAACTCAGTGGAGTAGGATATTGGAACCCCGCTATTCCCAGAGTCATTACTAATGTGAAAAGATTTAACCAACCTATCCAAAGCCCCCAATTTACCTGACTGATGAACGCAGGTTGAAAGAGGCACTCAGTTTGTTTCTGTACTTAGCAAGATAACAGTTATTTATTGCAAAGAGATTGTTTCTTAGAAGAAGTCAGAAAAACACAAAGTGCTAACCTACAACTCTCCATAAAGTAAACTCCGCCCCTTTTAAAAATCCTCATACATATACAAACAGACGCAGAAAGAAACAAGACATAAATGTTAACAGTCATGAAAGAACAACAAAAAATCTCAATGAAGCACAGTTCTGGGATCAGTCTCGATTACCAGCATCTACACATGTTTTCCTTCAGTTCCCTTCTGCTTCCTTTCACCTTCAGTTTGGGATCAAGATTAAGAAATATTACTGAGGCGAGAGGCATGTTGCTGAAGCTTTTCATCTTGGACTTATCGGGACAAATGCAAGAATGCCAAATTTCCAACAATCAAAGCAATTTACACTACAGGAAGAAATGGTGCTGATTGGTCAAACTCTAATGCCATGCAGAAAGCTCTGGAGAACAATAGGTTCCTCAAGCTCCTGGTAATTCGAGAAAGATACAAGGCTTGGACATATTTTGTTTGCAGTGAATTTTTTAATACATAAGGAAATAGTTAATATTTCAATATTAAATTGGCATGTTACTCATATTTAGATTTGCCTCATCATCTTAAGTGGACACTTAGTTCTCTCTTTATGCTTTACTAACACAAACATCAATACTTTCCAGCAAAATCTTGGGCTCAGAGACATTTTAACATGGTCTAGTCAAAGTGGACAAAGTGTGGTGAAACACAGATCTCTTTACAGCAGTGCAGTTAGAAACAATAAAGTAACATCGTAGACTCATTGCACCATAGAAGGAAGGATTTCAGCCATTGAGTCTCTCCCAGCTTTCTGTTAAATAAGCCTGTCAGTCCCATTGCCCCAGTCTAAGCCCAGAGACCTGCAGGTTTCTTTTCCTCATGTCCAACCAATTTCCATTTGAAATCATTTATTGTCACCAGTTCCACCTCCCTCACCTTGGCCATGTCTGGATGTTAAAACCAAGATGTTGAGCTAAATTGTCAGCCAGAAAACATCAGTAATAATTGCGATGCTGGTCATCACAATAAACCCTTAATAAATGATACTGGTGGAAACCAATGTCTAGCAGGTACCTAATCCTGAAATGCAGACTATGGCCTTTAGTTGTGCCTATATTTCTGTTCCTTTACCTACTCAGGCGATGTGGATGTTGCAGGCATGCCCATTCCCAATTTCCCTTGAACTGTAAGGCTTGTGCAGCTTTTTCAGAGGGCAGTTAAATAACGACTCCCTTAATGTGGGTCTGAAGTCACATGTAGGACACATCAAGTAAAAACAGCAAGACTTCTTCTCTAAATATTTGTGAATTAAATGGGTTTTATTGATAATTACAAGGAATAGTTTCAATTTCAGATTTATTAATTACATTCCATAGAGAGATTTGATCCCGCGTCTCCAGAACATTAACCTAGACCTCTGGATTATGAGCCTGCTGACCTTATTACTATGCTACTGACTCTCAACGTTATACTCACACATTGTGAACAGTGTAGCTTAGAGTCCAACAGCTGACACTAACAACCTGAGCTGACTGACTGCTGGGGGTTCAGTACCTGTGTCACCGTTTGTCTCCTCTCCATGCTCCTCCTCCTCTTCCTCCAAACACGGCCAGCTCTGGTACAGGTCAGCAACAGGAAGGCAGGGAATGGCACGATAGGGTCTGGGTGCTTTGGACATATCACATTTAGTCTGCTGCTGAAGGTCTGAGTCCATAGATGGCCCTTGCAGCCAGTTCAGTTTGTTGGTGCAACCTACAGAGACAAAAGAGCTTTTAGACAATATTGGAGCCTGTACCCCATCCAACCCCACCACCCTCACACACACACTGTACCCCTTTCAAACCCACCACCCCCTCACACACACTGTACTTCATCCAAACCTGTCACCCCCTCATGCACACTGTACCCCATCCAAACCCACCACCCCCTCACACACACTGTACCCCGTCCAAACCTGCCAACCCCCTCACGCACACTGTACCCCATCTAACTCCCACCCTGCCATACTGAGCCCTGTCTAAATGAAGTCAATGGTTCCTGCATCCTTGAACAGATTCACCATTGGTTGTGGAAGTTGTGAACTCATTTGCCCTGATCTTTGCTCATCCAAATTGTGTCCTTAGGAGACACCTCCCATACCTGCCTCTTCTTTCTGGACTCCACCTGGAGTACGTGAATCTTCAAAAACCCCT
Organism: Ginglymostoma cirratum; assembly: GCA_024137785.1. Lineage (NCBI taxonomy): Eukaryota > Metazoa > Chordata > Chondrichthyes > Orectolobiformes > Ginglymostomatidae > Ginglymostoma > Ginglymostoma cirratum. The sequence continues at coordinate 12,399,500 of JAHRHZ010000144.1, read as the reverse complement.
CATCTTTGTTTTCAAATCCCTCCATGGCCTCAGGCCTCCCTAGCCTTAACCTTTTCCAAACCCACAACCCTCTGACGTGTTCTCTCATTCTGGTCCCCTGTCAACCCCCAATTTTAAAGGTGGCCATGCCCTTCAGCTGCATGGACCCTACGCTCTGAAATTGGCTTCCTCACTGCCTCAATATTCTCCTTAAAAGACAATGCTCAAAACCTAACACTTTGATTGAGCCTTTGGTCACCTGACCTAATTGTTCCTTCATGTGGTTTGGCACTATGTTTTGTTTTATAATGTTTCTTTGACCCTTCATGAGATGTTCATTGTGCTAAAGGTGCTAAATAAATCCAGAATGCTGCTGTTGTTGCATTGTGTGCATTATATTCCGGTCTGACCCTCCCCCCTACATGTTGAGTCTCTGGCCCGTCTAATGCTCAGTGATAGAGAACAAGCCACCAGTGAGTCTAAACTGACGAGGCACTGTTACACATAATGCTATCTCACAATAATTAACTTGTTAAGTACATTAACTTTCTAAGCTTTATCAATTAGGAATATCAGGAGACGTTATCCGCTCCAGGAACTCGTACAGACCTCAGCTATCTCGATCTGGGTGCAACTCAGTGCAACACAAACATTGACTCATTCAGAGCCAGCCCTTTTGTGCAATAGCACACACTTCCGCAACTGCCCCATCTACAAACTAACCTGAGCGTTGCAGCTGATGCAGGAGAGTGAGGTTGCAGGTCTCAGCCAGGCAGGCGAGGTATCGCTTGGCCGAGTAGCCAGGACGGATTTTACGGTTTCCCGGGTGATTCCTGTGCCCGATGAGGAAATGCAGATAGGGCTCCACTTGCATAGGGCCTGTGCCATTCTGGAAGCAACATCAACAGTCCTTCATTCAGGCAAGCCACACACAGAAGCCCATTCAGTTTGACAAACGTTCTGATTCTTACTTTTTGTTTTAGGAATGTCAAAAGTTCAGCCCACTGTTTCCTGATAAACAAATACCACACATACAGCCTCTCACTATAGCCGAAATGCCCACCTGGGTGAAGGGTGACAGGGGCAAATACATTAACTGAAGGTTCGAATCGCAGAAACATTCTTTCACAGTCCGTTATACCACAGCTTCGACCTGGGTGAACCCAATCATTGTGAGGCATGGGCTTCCCATTTGTAGCTAAATGATCCAGATTTGGCTGATTCGCTCCCCCCCCGCCAAACCATCCAAATGTGGCTGATTCACTGCCCCCGAACCATCCAGACTTGGCTGATTTGACCCCCAAACCATCCAGAGTGGCTGATTTGCTCCCCTCCCCCCCCAAACCATCCAAACATGACTGATTCACCCCCCAAACTGTCCAGACGTGGCTGATTCGCTCCCCCAAATCGTCCAGACGTGGCTGATACACCACCCAAACCATCTAAACTTGGTTCATTCACTACCCAAACCGTCTAGACATGGCTAATTCACTACCCAGACCATTTAGATGTGGCTAATTCATTTCTTTGTCTACAGGTGGCTCATTCACTGCTGAAACTGAATAGACCCAAGGGACCCATGATAAACCTATTCACACATGGATGAATCTTAATCCTGATGACCTTGCCATACCCACCTCTCTCTGCCCATAGGCGAGGACTGCCCTGGCCAGATCCTGGAGAGTGCTGAGCCGAACCCTCACTCTGTGCTGCCACTTCACGTTGCGCTGGTGCTGCCAGGATTGCAGTGCCAGGTCCTCAGAGTAGAGTACCAGGGCTCCTCGACGTGTGCTGAAAGTTTTGGGAGGCACTGGCTGTCCGTGATGGTGTAGGAAGCCTTCAGAATCACGCAGTTTCACAGAGACACAGGTGGAATTCCTTGGGGACTTCCAGTTAAAATAATCCTGTCAAAGTTAAGTGTAAAAGACTGGGAGTGCTTGAACACTGCTGATCACCTCACTCACGTAGCAATCCATCACAGAAGGAGGCCACTCAGCCTCAGTGGCCTGTGCTGGCCCTTTGAAAGAGATATCCAATTGATTCCACTCCCACCCCCTCCTTCTTTTTCCCTGTAATCCCCAGGTTTCCCTCTTCAAGTCTATATCAATTCCTTTTTTGTAAATTACTATTAAATTCTTTTCCATGGCCCTGTCAGACAATACAAGTCAGATGACAAAAACTCACTGCATAAAAAGATTCAATACCCCACAGCTGGGGTAGAATCTTGTGCCAACTCACTAGCCCCCACCTTGCCTCTTTTTAGAAAGGTCCATCTTTGCTACGTGCAGAATCAGGCACCAGTAGGACCCAGGATCAAGAGCCTTAGGGGTGGGAAGCCCTACCTCCGAGAGATGCTGGCTAATCCAAGGCCGGTAGCTTTTGTGGACTCGGCAGTGCCACCAGTGAAGTGGTGGATGCAGCTGGATCAACACCCATTGAGGCCCAGGATCCAGACCACAGGGGCAAATGATGGCAGAGGGTGTTTGCAGGTGATGGGTGCGTTGGACGATGCCAACAGCAAGGGCAGATGGGTCCCTCAATCCAGCATTGAGTGCCTTTGATTGAGTGATGCTCCACTCCCCCAACACATGGAGTCTCCCACCTACCACTGCATTAACACCAGGCTGCAGAATAGGGTTCCCTCCATTTTTTTTATTAATTCACAGGATTTGGGTGTCACTGGCTAGGTCAGCATTTATTGCCCACACCCAATTACCCAGGGGGCAGTTAAGAGTCAACCCCATATTGTTGTGGGTCTGGTTTCAATTGTAGGACAGACCAGCTGAGAAGGGTAGATTTCTTCCCTAAAAGACATTAGTGATCTAGATGGGTTTTTTGAACAACTGACAGTGGTTTCATGGTCATCAGACTCTTAATTCTAGATTTTTATTGATTTTAAATTCTGCTGTGGTGGGATTTGAGCCTGTGTTCCCTGGGTTTCTGGATTAATAGTCTAGTGCTAATACAACTAGGCCGTTGCCTTCACAAATGGGCAGTAATTGCCCACTTTAACAGTTCTAAAGGAGATAGCTGAAGAGATAGTGGAAGCATTAGTGGTGATCTTTCAGGAATCGCTTGAGTCAGGGAGGGTCCCAGAGGACTGGAAAATTGCTATCGTGACACCCCTGTTTAAAAAGAGAGTAAGGCAAAAGATGGAAAATTACAGGCCGATTAGCCTAACCTCAGTCGTGGGTAAGATTTTGGAGTCCATTGTAAAGGATGATATTTCTGAATATTTGGAAATGTAGACTAAAATAGGGCAAAGTCAGCAAGGTTTCATCAACGGGAGGTAATGCCTGACAAATCTGCTAGAATTCTTTGAGGAAGTAATGAGCAGGGTAGACCAAAGAGAGCCAATGGATGTTATCTACCTGGACTTCAAGAAGGTCTTTGATAAAGTGCCACACGGGAGGCTGCTGAGTAAGATAAGGGCCCACGGTGTTAGAGGCAGGGTGCTAGCATGGATAGAAGATTGGCTGTCTGGCAGAAAGCAGGAAGTGGGGGTAAAAGGGTCTTTCTCGGGATGGCAGCCGATGACAAGTTGTGTTCTGCAAGGGTCAGTGCTGGGACCACAACTTTTCACTTTATACATTAATGATCTCAATGAAGGAACTGTGGGCATTCTGGCTAAGTTTGCAGACGATACAGAGATAGGTGGAGGGACAGGTAGTATTGAAGAGGTGGCAAGGCTTCAGAAGGATTTGGACAGGTTAGGAGAGTGGGCAAAGAAGTGGCAGATGGAGTACAACGTGGGAAAGTGTGAGGTCATGCACTTTGGTAAGAAGAATAAAAGTATGGACTATTTTCTAAATGGGGAGAAAATTCAGAAGTCTGAAGTGCAAAGAGACTTGGGAGCTCTAGTCCAGGATTCTTTCAAGGTAAACTTGTAGGTTGAGTCAGTAGTCAGGAAGGCAAATGCAATGTTGGCATTTATTTTAAGAGGACTTGAATATAAAAGAAGGTATGTGCTACTGAGATCACAAGGTGTAGAGCTGGATGAACACAGCAGGCCAAGCAGCATCAGAGGAGCAGGAAGGCCGACGCCTCGGGCCTAGACCGTTCTTCAGAAAAGTTACTGAGGCTTTATAAGGCTCTGGTCAGGCCACATTTGGAGTATTGTGTGCAGTTTTGGGCCCCATATCTCAGGAAGGATGTACTGGCCCTGGAGCTGGTTCAGAGGAGGTTCACGAGAATGGTCCCAGGAATGGAAAGCTTAACATATGAGGAACGTTGGAGGACTCTGAGACTATACTCATTGGAGTTTAGAAGGATATGGGGGGATCTAATTGAAACTTTCAGAATACTGAATGGCCTGGACAAAATGGATGTTGGGAAGAAGCTTCCATTGGTAGGAGAGTCTAGGACCCGAGGGCACAGCCTTAGAGTAAAGGGAAGGCCTTTTAGAATGGAGATAAGGAGAAACGTCTTCAGCCAGAGAGTTGTGAATCTATGGAATTCACTGCCACAGAAGGCTGTGGAGGCCAGGTCATTGAGTATATTTAAGACTGATATAGATAGATTCTTGATTATCAAGGGTCACAGGGAGAAAGCAGGAGAATAGGATTGAGGAACTTATCAGCCATGATTGAATGGTGGAGCAGACTCGCTGGGCCAAATGGCCTAATTTCTGCTCCTATGTCTTATGGTCTTGTGGGCCTCAATTGGTGATGGGGTGAGGGGGGGAAGAATGACCATGGGCTTTCCCATCATAGACTTAATTTGGTTGCAGGTGCCTGACCCGACAGCCTTCTGCCTAATTAAATGACCCCCTCACACCAACCACATCATAGGGGAGTGAACAGGGATCCATCCGCTCATTGTCTCTGGTTCTTTTATGTTATCTTCAATGTGCATTCCTGGGTGACTGACCCTTTTGCCAGGGTTTCTCAGACAATTTCACCTGATCCCCATGATCAAAACCCTTCTCTCCAGTAATTGTTCCTCATCTATCCAACACAGGCAGCTCAGCACCACTGCCAGTTGTACCCAATAGCCCGTGGTTCTTACTGAGGCAGAGAGAAACCTTTCTTGAATCTCTCATTCTGTGCAAGGGGTGGCACGTGGCTCAGTGGTTAACACTGCTGCCTCACAGCACCAGGGGTCCAGGTTCAATTCCAGCCTTGGGTGACTGTCTGTGTGGAGTTTGCACATTCTCCCTGTGTCTGCATGGGTTTCCTCCAGTTTCTCCCCACAGTCCAAAGATGTGCAGATTAGGGTGGATTGGCTGTGTTAAATTGCCCCATAGTGTCCAGGGATGTATAGGTTAGGTGGGTTAAAGGTTTTTGCAGCCTGGGTGGGATGCTCCAAGGGTCGGTGTGGACTTGTTGGGCTGAAGGGCCTGTTTCCACACGGTAGGGATTCTATGATTCTATGATCAGTCTCTGTACCCCTCTCCCCCTGCACTCCCACGATCACTCTCTGGACCATACTCTGTACCCCTTTCCCCTGCACCCCCACTCCGTGCCCACTCTCCCCCTGCACCCTCACTCCATGACCATTCTCTGTAACACTCTCCCCCTACACCCTCATTCCGTGACCACTCTCTGTACCCCTCTCCCCCTGCACTCCCTTCTCGGGGACGTCAACTTGCAAAGTGAGCTCTGGTGTCATTTTCACAGATATTGTAACTGCTCCCATTGCTGGGAGACGACAATTAAAGCACAGTTTGAGAGGAGTCACCATTTTTGTGGCTGGACAGCAATGGTCGGTCTCTGTCTCTCTGAGAATATTGACATTGCCTAGCGCAGCAGTTCTGGCCACCTCTTCCTCACCTGTAACCCTTGGCTAGAGGGGGATGGCTGGGTTTGGATTCCTGGCCTGGAGCCCTAAGGATTGGGGGTGGAGGGGTAGCGGGTAAAGGTTTGCAGACCCCTGGCTTCCCCCAGCTGGATTACTTGACCCATAACACAAAGGATCCCGTCACCTGCCTTACCTGTGCTTCAAAGTAAACGTCCAATCGCTCGTGTTTCCTGTTCACCAGCTCTCCACAGCCACGGCTCAGTAAGGACAGGTTCCACATCCTGCTCGCTCCCTAACCTCCCTTTCTTCCCTACTCTTTGATTCACATCCCCCGCTGTAAAACCCCCTGCGTGTGACTGGAAGGAGCAGTTGAATCCCAATGGAACAGCATCCTGGTGGATCCACAACCCTGGTGGAACTGAATCCTGCTAGGGATCCCTAATTCCAACGAAATTGCATCTCGGTGGATCCCTGTCCCCGGTGGAACGGAATCCCAGCGGGTCCCCAATTCGAAAGAAGCATCACCCGACTGGATGCCCCGAACCTGGCACAGCAGGATCCCGATGGATCGCTAATTCCAACGAAATAGCATCACGGCGGATCCCTATTCGTGGTGGAACGGAATCCAAGCGGATCCCTCACTCCAACGGATCAGTCGATTCCCCAACCCGCCTGAAGCAGAATCCTGCTGGAACGGTATTCCAGCGGGTCACTTGGTCACCGCCGATCCCAGATCCTGGTCGATCCCGAGATCTCAGTGATCGCTGAGCCGTGGTAGAAGGAGGGAGGAAGGAAAGCCGGGAACTCAGGGTCTGCAGGCTGCTGACAGCTCACAGTCTGTGCCTCTGGCCCTGTGCCGTGTTAGTTGGTTGCCTTGGAAGCCGCCAGACGAGAAAGAACAAACAGGCTTTGGGAGACAGTAAGGAGCAGGCTTACACCTCTCTCTCTCTCCCTGTCAACCACAGAGAACAAAGTCACATTGTAAACCCTCTGATTACTGTCATTGCAATGTTAGAGTCCCCTGTAACTGGACATGGTCTGGTCTGCCCTCCCCCCATGGGCTAAAAATACTGAGTTCTGAGGAAAGGACCCGAAACGTTAACTCCCTGATTTTTTTTTCCCACCCTTTCACAGCTGCTGCCAGACCCGCTGAGCTTTTCCAGCAACTTCTGTTTTTTTGTTCCTAAAATGCCAGTCACTTAGAACAGGGACCCAGTCAGAGCTTCAGCCAGCTCGGCTTTATCTCCTAGGGGAACCAATTCTGGCATCTATCAGCCCCTTTCTCAGACACATGTAGTTGTAGGGGGGCGTTAATGGTTTGCGGCGGGGCGATGGGTTTGGGGGGAGGGGGATAGTGAGTGGCCCACTTGTTCTCAGACCCGCCACCTCAACAGGGCCCAAACAGCAGTCAGTTGGTGAGTTGAGTTGATAGCCGTTGATGGGAAGACAGTCAATAAGTGGGGAGTCGGGGGGTGGGGGAGTCATGGGTTTAGTAGGCTGTGAAGGGTGGTGTGGGGGCATGGGGTGTCCGGGGAGTTGGGAAGGTGTGAGTGAAGGGGTGCAGGGAGGTTTTCAGAGGGAAGTGGGTGGGGGTGGAGGAGAGTGGGGAGATTGGGGAGGGGGTGTGAAAGTCGAGGTGGGCGGAGATGGGGTGGAGAATGGAGGGGAGAGTGTGGGAGGTGGTTAGTGGAGAGAGAGTGGGGGTTGAGTGGCGTGTAGGGGCTGGGGAATGGGGGAGAGTGTGGGAGCTAGGGTGTGGGGGTAGAGTGTGGGGGCTGGGGAATGGGGGTGAGAGTGTTGGGGTGGGGAGTAGGGGGGAGTGCGGGGAATGGGGAATGGGGAAGACTGGGGGTAGGGAGTGGAGGAAGTGCATGTGGAGTGGGCCGACAGTGGGGTGATGAGTGGGGGTTGGGGAGGGGGGAGAGTGGGGTGGGAGTATGGGGGTGGGAGTGGGTGGTAGAAAGTGGGTGTGAGTGTGGGAAATGAAGTGTTGGGGGGAGTAGGAAGCAGGGAAGTTGTGGGGTGGTGAGTAGGGGGTGGGATGAGAGTGGGGGTTGGGGAATGGGGGAGAGTGGGGGTGGAAGTATGGGGGTAGGGCGTGGGAGTGGGGGTTAGGAAGTAGGTTTGAGGGGAGTGGGAAGCAGGGAAAATGGAGTGGGAGGGAAGGGGGGTGGATTGAGATGGTAGGGTGGGGGCATGTTGGTGGACACCACATCTAATCAGGTGTCTAGGCAGGGCACCATCAGGAGTTTTGGGGTGGGGGTAGTTTATTCTGTGAAAAGGAGTTGGTTGACAGCAACCTGTGTCACCCAGTCTCTCAGTCTCTCCTGGCTTTTTATTGGGAGCCTCAGGACAATGAATGAATGGTGTCAGGTACATAGTGCCACCTTTCCCAGCTGACACTGCCATGTGGTGCAGTCATAGTCCCATTGGTGGGTGTCTTCTGCCTGGTCTGAAGCATTCCCAAACCTCATCCCAGCCAGCTCCTGGGAACTGCAACGAAGTGACAAATAAAGAAACAATTGCAGGTGATCGGATCTTTGGCACACTCAATATCTATTTCCATGATTGGTTATTTCGCATGGTGGAGAGTCTTTCGATTTCACTTTGCTCTAAAACACAGCCCCTTAGTAGCTGCCCGGTGACTGTCAATCTCCCACTGCCCAGAAGGAAAAACCAGTGAAACTGATGAATGAGACAAACTGGCCCATATTGTCTTGTGAGAATTGAGTTCCTCTAGCTCCACACTGTGTTACCCATATCGTCTTGTGTTCTTCAAAATGGTGCTGCAGTACGACCAGTACATTCATTTCCACGATGACTGGTTCTTCACTGGTTGTTATGAGATGATGCAGTGCTACCCTATCTGCTTGTTAGCTAATTGTTCATTCTGGATATTAGACGGAGAGTTTAACGTTAATGGCATCAGAAAGCAAGCTTGCACCAAGGGCCAATTGCTACAAAATTAAAATGAAAGACGCTACATCCAAATTCACAGATTGGGGAGGTCAGCTAGGTGTTTTGATACTCTGCTCTGATGTCTTTTTCCTGTAATCACTCACATGATGTGGGCGTCACTGCCTAGGCCAGGATTTATTGCCCATCCCTAATTGCCCAGAGTGCAGTTAAGAGTTCACAACATTACAGTGGGTCTGAAGTCATATGTAGGCCAGCCCAGGGAAGGATGTGAACCAGATGGGTTTTTCCAACAATCGGCAATGGATTCATGGTCATCATTAGACTCTTAATTCCAGATATGTATTGCATTCAAATTCAGCCACCTGCCATGGCAGGATTCAAACGCCGGGTCCCCAAAACATTAACTGGGTTAACAGTTCAGCAAAAATACCACTAGGCCATCGCCTTCCCCTGACTGAAAGTGCTTGCACCTGGAGCAGGTTTGGTGCAGCCCTGGATTAATCCATGTTCATAACTGGGAACATGGTGGGCATATGGTCCAGGTTTACCCACTCAAAGGTCCTGATGAGACCATCACTACAGGTTTCCCCAAAGCCATTTCTGGAAAGCCATCTATTCCACCTTGCAGTATGAATCAGCATCCCAGACTGTGTGTTGTAGCCCTCAACATGCCTTAATGTCCTCCTGTACTGGGACCAGAGTATCTGGACCATTGAGAAGAACAGGTAAGGGAGATAAAGAGGACCTTTTTCCATGGCTGGAGATTCTAGGACATGGTCAAAACAAAAAACAGACTTTCCATGGGTGAAATTAGGAGGGTTTTTTTTGTAAAGGGTGGTAGAAGTTTGGAACTCTGCAACAAATGGCAACTATTTGGATTATTTGTAAATTTAAATCTGAGTTGGATGGATATGTTATCCAAAGGTATTAAAGGTTATGGGTATATGGACAGGCAAACGGAATAGATCAGCCCTGATCTTACTGAATGGCAGTACGGGGTCAAGCGTTGAATACTTATATGTTTTGTGGGAGATTGTGGTGTAGTGGTAATGACCAGAAATCCCATGGCTCAGATTATGCTCCAGGGACACGCATTCAAATCCCACACTGGCAGCTGGTGAGTTTGATGCATAAATCTGAAATATAAAGCTAGTCACAGTAATGGTAACCATGAAAGTATTGTCGAAACCCATCTGATTCACTAATGTTTTTGGGAAGGAAATATGCCAGTCTTACTTGCTCTGGGTCTACAGATGCCTTCAGAATCCAAAGCAAAGTGGTTGACTCTTAACTGCCCTCTAGAAACTCCCTAATCCTAACCATACAGCTCAAAGTCAATTAGGGATGGTCAACAACTGCTGCATTTGCCAACAATGCCCACATTCCATAAAAGAAAAAATTCTCATATGAATGTAAAACTAAAGTAGTCCACTCAGCTCATTGAGCCTATTCTACCATTCTATAAGATTGTGGCTAAATTGATCTTAACCTCAGCTCTACATTCCTATGTATCCCCAATAGTCTTTCATCCCCATGGTAATCAAGAATTTGTCTACCTCTGCCCTAAAATATTTAAAGATATTGCATCCACTGCTTTTTGAAGAAGGGAATTCCAAAGACTCATAACCCTCAGAGAAAAATGTGTTTCCTCATTTTTTTTTTAAAATGGGCATCCCCTCACTTTTAAACAACAAACCCTAGGCCTAGATTCTCCCACAAGAGGAAACATCCTTTCTACATCCACCAGGTCAAGCCCCCTCAGGATCTTAGATATTTCAATTAAGTCAGCTCTGATAGACCTATCTGATTTGATTTGATTTGATTTGATTGATTTATTGTCATGTGTACCTAAGTACAGTGAAAAGCTTGTTTGCATGCAGTACAGACATCATAGTGAGCAAGGACATACAGATCATATGGTGAAGAAAAACTAGACAGAGGCATACAAGTCACATTGCACAGGGCATGTGCTAGGCAAGATCAACATTAACTTCAAATAATGCTGATCTTGCTAGAGAGTCCATTCATCAGTCTAATAACAGCAGGGAAGAAGCTGTTCTTGATCTTGCTGGTGCATGTGTTGAAGCTTCTGTATCTATTGCCTGAGAGGAAGGGGTCATAGGAAAGCATTGCTGGGGTACAATGGATCTTTGATGATGTTGGCAGCCTTTCTGCAGCAACAGGCTGTGTAAATGGAGTCCATGGATAGAAGGTTCGCTTCCGTGATGTTCTGGGCTATGCACAAAACCTTCTGTAGTTTCTTATGGTCCTGGGCAGAGCAATTGCCATACCAGGCTGTTATGCACCCGAACAGTATGCTTTCAATGCTGCATCTGTAAAAGTTGGTCAGGGACCTTATGGACATGCCAAATTTCCTGAGCTGCCTCTGGAAGAAGAGGCATTGTTGTACCTTCTTGACCGTCACATCTGCTTGGGAAATCCAGAATAGGTTGTCCATTATCGTCACAGGTTGTTTAGCCTTTCCTCCAATCTGCTCATTCCAAGTATTAGTTGTTAAGAATCTACTCGGACTATTGATTTTGGTCCTCTTACTTGAGGAAGAATGTAGTTGTAATGGAGGCAGTTCTGAGGAGGTTTACTCGATTGATTCCAGAGGTGAATTGTTTGGTTTATGAAGAGAGATTGAGCGGTTTAGGCCTGTATTCTCTAGAGTTTAGAAGAATGATGGGATATCTAATTGAGGTGTATAAGATGCCAAAGGGGATTGACAACGTAGCTGTAGAGAGAGGATGCTTCTTATGTCGGGCATTTTAGAATGAGAGGTCATAGGAAAAGGAGGAGCAGATTTAAAACAGAGATGAGGAGAAATTACTTCACTCAAAGGGTCGTGAATCTGTGCATATCACTACCCCAGAGTGCGGTGGATGCTGGGACGTTTAGTAAATTTAAGATGGAGATAGACAGCTTTATAACTAGTAAAAGGTTGAAGAGCTATCGAGAGCAGGCAGTAAAGTGGAGTTGATGCCAAGATGAGATCAGCCATGATTGTATCAAATGGCAGAGCAGATGGAAGGGCTAAATTTTATTTCCACAGCTGCTGTCATTAGATTCAGACCTATATCAGAGCATTAACCTGAACCTCTAAATTACTGGTACAATGACATTACCACTACACCACCTTTCACATATGCCGTGGTGTTATAAGAATTCAATACAACTCTGGCCTCTTGTTAATACGTACAAGACATACCAATCTCTTCAATCTACAACTGACTTAATCTGTCTAAGCCCTGTGTCTGGAATCTTCTCCTAAACTCCCCTTTGTCCCTCCACCTCCCTCTCCTCTACACTGTCCTTAAGGGCCATCACTTTGTCAATAGACCAGATATTCCTTTACATGGAGACACATGTACACTTTTTGATTGCACATCTGTCAAGCACTTTGAGCTGCTTTTGTTGCTGATGATGTTGAAGCAGGGAGGGGGGGACGGATTTTGTCTGACAACTAAGGGTTGTATGGTTTGGGAGTCAATGACCTAGTCTGTCTGTTCACTGACTGGCCTGCCTGTACGTAACGCCTGCTCAGTTTGGAAACTACCTCCCTACCCAAACTCTTGTTCAGATTTTTGTGCTCTGCACAAGTCTTTCATTCCTATTTCTGCAATGGGGTTGCAGGAAGCCATAATATGGAGTGCACTTCCACGTAGATGGTGACCGTGTTACTTGTTCATTTGTCAAAGGTATGGAAAGATATGCTTCTAACTTCTTATTGTATTTTCATAGCCCTACGAGAGTGAGATAAGTCAGCTTGATCACAAAGAATATTAAGAACTCTTTGATGCCATCCTGCTTCTCTGATGAAGAGAAGGGGGATACTGATCCCGTCACAACCAAACCAACAATGTGGGACTGCCCATGATGATTAGACCGTCCCAGGCCACCAAAGTTATGTTTCAATCGAAGGTGGAGATTATCCTTGAATAAGTTTGATAACATGTGATAAATTCAACGCAACATTGGATCTTGTGACTGGAAGCCTGCCTTGTTCACTTTAGTGTTCCATGTCTTTCCCTGTGACTGAAATGATCACGTCTGGGTGGGTTCTAAAGTTCGGAGAAATGATTTTACCATTCCATAACAAGAACATCCTCAAGCTAGAGGAGAGAATGATTAAGGGTCTTTGGTTCTGAGAAGCAAAGTTACAACTTTGCACGAAGAACAAAAAAACAGCCAAGTTGTGTGTTAGCTTTAGATTAAAACAGATATGTTCCATCCTGCCTCATGTGGGATATATCCATAAAATGACAACATAGTCTGAGAGGTTCCAAAGTTTAGTTTGAAAGATCCCAAAGCTTTACAACGGATCAGTATATACTTCAAAAGACTCCAGGGTTTAAAATTGGAGACTCCAAGGTGTTGTGTGTGAGATCCCAAGTGTTTAATATTTTAAATCCCATGGTTTAAGGTGCAAAACTCCAGTATATAGCGTGTTCAGTCTTAGAAGTTAATGTGAGGGACCCTAGGATGTAGCGTTAGAGACCCCATGGTTTAGAACTTCTTCCATTTTGTTATTCTGATACCACTTATGTATCTTTTCAAATTGTGATCTAATGGTAGTAGTACTGGAATGTGGAGATGAAAGGTAGAATTAATATACAGGTTTTGAGAGAATCACCATATGTTGTGCTCATGAGATAAAAGGTACTGCAGATGCTGGAGAATCTGAGATAACAAGCATGGGGCTGGATGAACACAGCAGGTCAAGCAGCATCACAGGAGCAGGAAAACTTGACGTTTTGGGCCTAAACCCTTCATCAGAAATGGGGGAGGGGAAGAGGGTTCTGAAATAAATGGGGAGAGAGGGGGAGATGGATAGAGGAGAGGATAGGTGGAGAGGAGGCAGACAAGTCGAAGAGGCGGGGATGGAGCCAGTAAAGGTGAGTGTAGGTAGGGGGGTAGGGAGGAGATAGGTCAGTCCAGGGAGGACAGACAGGTCAAGGGGGCGGGATGGTGTTAGTAGATAGGAGATGGGGGTGTGGCTTGAGGTGAGAGGAAAAA
>JAHRHZ010000144.1:12340597-12385444 GCA_024137785.1 Ginglymostoma cirratum | reverse complement strand
CCCATCTCCTATCTACTAACATCATCCCGCCCCCTTGACCTGTCTGTTCTCCCTGGACTGACCTATCTCCTCCCTACCCCCCTACCTACACTCACCTTTACTGGCTCCATCCCCGCCTCTTCGACTTGTCTGCCTCCTCTCCACCTATCCTCTCCTCTATCCATCCTCTATCCGCCTCCCCCTCTCTCCCTATTTATTTCAGAACCCTCTTCCCCTCCCCCATTTCTGATGAAGGGTTTAGGCCCGAAACGTCAAGTTTTCCTGCTCCTATGATGCTGTTTGACCTGCTGTGTTCATCCAGCCCCATGCTTGTTATGTTGTGCTCATACTGGATTTTGGAGTGTAATACTCTTGAGTTCACATGTTGAATAAGCGATCATTAAAAAAACTTCATATATGAGAGGCATACTGTGTGATATCTCAATGAATGCCTGAGTTTGCAGTTGTTACAGCTGATGCTTGACTGCTTTGGTGTTTAAAGTTACAAAACAAATTAGATCACATGCAGTCCTAACAATTACTCTTTAATCCATGATTCACCTCCCCAGGATGCTCTATCACACTTCTTACCCGACCCTCTTGGCATAAGCCAAAGATGGGAAATTATCATGATACAGTATTGTGGATATCAGCCCCAGCTCACACTTTGAATTGTTGCCAAGTTATCAAGGTCAGGGAGATGAGAATAAAACAGTTGTAGTTCTTGCAATTTGTAGAATTTTGGCACATTGAAGTGTGATGTTGGGAATAAGATAGAAGATGGTAGACCATAAGATGTAGTAGTAGAGGCAGGCTATTCAGCCCATTATGTCTGCTGTGCCATTCCATAAGGCCATGGTTGATCTGATAGCCCACAACTGCACTTTCCTGCCTTTTCCCCGTAATCTTTGATTCCCTTACTGATGAAAGATCTGTCTGCCTCAACCTTGAGTATACTTATTGCCTCTACATCCCTCTGTGGTGAAGAATTGTGCAAAATCATGACCCTTTGAGAGAAGAAGTTCCTTCTCTATCCTTCAAGGGAGAGCCTTATCCTGAGACTATACCCTCTGGTCCTAGACTCCCTCACAGTGGGAAACAATCCATCAACATCTACCCTATCAAGTCTCCTAAGAATCTTGCATGTTTTAACACGGTCTCCTTAATTCAATGAGCTTGGCTCAACTCTCCTCACAAGGCAGTCCCTCCGTTTTAGGATCAGCCCTAGTTAACCTTCTTTTGACCATCTCTAATGCTGGGATTATCTTCCCTTAGAGAGAGAGCCCAAACCTGTTCACTGTATACTACAGTTTGCCACAGTATAGTGGACATCAAGTCTTCGAATCTAACAGCTCAGAAAGCCATTCAGTCCATCTTGCCTCTGTCAGCTCATTTGCACAGATATCCAAAGAATTCTATTTGCCTGCTTGTTTCCATTCAGGTATTTATTCAGTTTCCTTCTGGAAGTTCAATTAATTTCTGTTTCCCCCACGACCCCATTCTAAATTTTGACAGTGCAATATATAAAAATGTGTTTTCTCATGTCACCTCTTTAGCTGTAACTCTGTGTCTCCTTCAGACACTGGAATGGTTTCTCTTCATTTACTCTCAAAACTTCACTTAAGTATTTTGTCAGCTTTCCTGTGGTGAGTATGTGACTGAGCTGTTCAAAACTGGGTGGTTTCTATCATTCAGAGAAGTTATTTGACTGTCCAAATGTAAAAATGTTCCCAGAGACCAGCTGACATGGAAATAAACAGGTTTAAATTGTGAAAGATACAATTATTTGGTTGCATGAAGCGTTGAGGCTCCCAAATTGCAAAGTTACATTACAAGTCCAAATAAATATGACCTATCCTGCCACACACATCATATATCCATAAAATCAAAGTGTAACATGAGACATCCCAGGGTTCAGTGTGGTACACATTAGGGTTCTGTGAGAGAAAACCTGGAGTTCAGTGTGGGAGCTCCTGGGATTCGGTGTGGGAGAGCCCAGGGTTTAGAGCAGGGTTCTGTATGGTTATTATAGTCAGTGGGATCAGTACTGTTGCAATGGTCTACACTTGAGTTGCGCTGTGGCTGGTGTTCTTGTGAGCTATATAAATGGGAAAGTAGCGAGGGCATTAAGCTAAATCATGCAGGTTAGAGGTCAAATTTGGGAAGTTATGTTAAGACTGGGGACAAGGCAGCACACAACAGTCAAGAGAGTGGATGTGTTGCCATGGGCTCTGTCAGTGTCACCCCTACACCACATGTAGGCAGCCTAGGTAGGAACACATTGCATATGCTTCAAAAAAAAAGGTCATGACTGAAGGTCTAAGGGGACCAGCCCTTAATGGATTGAAGAGGGAGATTGGTCGGTCATGGAGGTGCCACCACATTCAGTCAAGAGGCTCACCTAATCTCAATCCAGCGGGTCAGGCGCGTGGTCTGACCATGATCAGTGGATCCATGTCCTTGCAGCCAGGGATTGGGCCACAGTCTGTCCTGTAAGTCTAGGGAAAACTGTCCAGGAACTGCAGATAGGTCAGTCAGGCTGCTGTGGAAATATCAGTCCAGGGGATGGATGTGCTCAGTCAGAGCTGTCTTCCCAGGTCTGGACATCACTCCTGTGGTTTTGGGCATGATAGTCATTAGACATATTGGTAGAAATCCGTAGTCAATACAGTCCAAGGAAAAAGAGGATGTTCAAGCTTGAGGTGATGTTTCATTGTAGCTAGGGCAGTGCAGTGGCTCAGCGGTTAGCACTGCTGCCTCACAGCACCAGGGACCTGGGTTTGATTCCACCCTCGGGCGACTGTCTGTGTGGAGTTTGCACATTCTCCCTGTGTCTGTGTGGGTTTCCTCCCACAGTCTAAAGATGTACAGGTTAGGTAGATTGGCCATGGTAAATGCAGGGATACAGGGATGTGGCAGGGAACTGATGCTGTTTGGATGGTTGGTGTGAACTCGATGGGCCAGATAGCCTGCTTCTACACTTTAGGGATTCTATGATTATAATTCCAAATAATAATGGTATTCCATGATTGGTAATTCAAAATAGTAGTGTAGGACATCATACAGGATAGGAGGGGATAAGGAGCTACAGTGGAGGAGAGGGGTTCTCACAAGTTACAATTACTCAGGCTTCAATGGGTGGACAGTCTAAGGCCAAAAATGGCATGGCAACTTGCAAAGACACGAGCTCATGGGCTGAATGGAGAACATTATCAGTAACATGGAGGGCCTGAGTAGAAATTGGGGACATGCTGGAAGGCAATTAAAGATACAGGACAGTTATGCAAAAAGGAACATGGGGATGAGTGATGGTGCAGGTGTGGGATCTTCATCTTGGATTTCAGGTGAAGCCCACCAGTCACTCAATGAGGACATGGAGCTGGAAATTAGCTAATTTTGTGCTAAACCCAACAGCACAATGTCAAGAGAAAATGGCTGACACCACAGGCAGAGGGGATGGAGTAAATCACTGTTTGAGGCACTGAGTAAATCTTCCACTGTGAGGCCTTGCTACGGGCAATTGCATTAATCATGCTTTCACTGATTCTGTATTGCTACCCACTTGTCATCAAATTGGATTTAATTAAAAGTTCATTCTATTGGCACCCACCACAGATTTTGGCCTTAATAAATCACGACCATTAAACATTTTGCATCACTTTACCTACTGTCATGTCAGATAAACTAAGCTAAAGAGAGGCAAAATTAGAAGTCTCACTTGGTTTTGCCATTTCTGGATCATTTTTCATTTGCTGTCACTGAAACACAATGCTTCAGTGCTGTCACATTGCACACCAACTGTAGGTATGTGATGAAAATGGTCAGTGATTTTCAAAGGTGTTCTGTTTTGTGAGAGAATGCTATAGTGATGGATACATATCTGAATGTACTTCACCCAATGGACCATTAGCATCTTGGATCTGCAATCTACACATCCATAAGCTTACATATAGAGGCACGGCACTAGCTTCCTTGCAAAGGTGAAATGCCATATTCTGTGAGGCCAGAACATGTTATTGTGATTGAGAGGGATTGAGAATACTGCAACTGGTCTGTTGTTCAATTTCCACTATTTCCCACAGATTATCATCGTCAAATCCCACAGTGTGGAAACAGGCCATTCAGCCCAACAAGTCCACACCAGCCCTCTGAAGAGCATCCCACCCTGGGTCATTCCCCTACCCCTGCATTTCCCCATGTCTAACCCAAACATCCCTGAATACTGTAGGCAATTTAGCATGGCCAATCCATGTAGCCTGCACATCTTTGGACTGTGGAGGAAACTGAAGCACCCGAAGGAAACCCACGCAGACGCGGGGAGAATGTGCAAACTCCACACAGGCAGTTGCTCAAGAGTGGAATTGAACCTGGGTCCCTGGCGCTGCGGGGCAGCAGTGCTAACCACTGAGCCACCATGCCGCCCTTATCTGCTCACTAATGTGAGGTGGAACCAGATCTCCAAAGATTTCTTGTGGGTTGATGGGCAGGAGGCACCATTGAAGAAGATGTTGATTACAATATCATCACCAAACCCGCAAAGAATAGAAATCACTGGCAGCTGCCCCAAAGCCTCCAGAGAGACAAACAGCAGCTGAAGACCGCCCAAGGAGATAGGGGAGAATGACCAGTGGCCAAAGGTACCTGCCTCACTGTCATTACAGCTACAAGAGAACCAGGGCAGCCAGAAACTAACGATATCCCAGGCCATCATCACCAAACTATCTATGCGTGAAATGTCCTGAATGCTAAGGAGCCGGAAGAACAATCTACCCAGAATGAAGATGAGGTCACTGACTGGGAGAAACATGACATAGACTACGTACAAGTGAGACATCATTAAGTGCAAGAAGCTGGACAGAAATTTATTGATACCTCTTTTCCAAGATGTTTGAGTTGGGTGAATACAACAATCAGTTTTGTACTTTTTACTTGTTGCAAAGATGGTCCATGATTACCGCCAAAAACGTTTTATTTTGACTTGTCTTCGCCTTTCCTGTTGTTCAATAAAAACTTCCTTCACAAATGCTTATGTGCTTCATATTGTCTGCTAGCTGTAGAACCTGATTGTAGGGCTGCTCAACTCAGATGTGACAGCCATTTAAACCCCAGGTCCTACAACTAAAATGGTAGTTAATCTGAAAAGGTGAAGATTGAGAGTGCATGTCTAATAACAAATGTGAAATGTGTTGGAGGCAATTCACAAAAGGTTTATCAGACCAATATCTAGTACAGGTGAGCTGTCTTATGATGAAATGTTGAGTAGGTATCGACTGAAATTTAGAAAAATAGACAGACAGTCTGCAGAGTCCATTGGGGGTCGCCTTGGGGTTGAGTGGGAAACCCACAGTCTAGTGTGGGAGACCCCAGGGTTCAGTGTAATCACTGTTGTTTTTCCCTTGCGTGATTATCCTTGTCACAGAATTACCATGCTCTGACTGGATTGGTAATTGTTGTAGGTTCAATTTACTTCAAAATCTCAATCAGGTTTAACGAACAGACAAATGGATGCCTTGAAGTTACAGAGCAACAATGTAAATTACAGTAACAACAGTAGCAAGACCATAAGGCTACTGTATGCGGAGATTCGTCAAGTGGCTACTGGGATTTTTTTTGGCTTTTTTTTTGACTCTCCTTGTGCTGTTTTGGCTGTGGTTCAAGCTTTTCCCTTTCATGTGCTTTTCTCTTCATGCGTAGGGAGGCATTTGTCTCGATAGTCCTATAACATCTACAGCCCATCTCAGAGCTGACTTGGCACCCACACAGATAAACAATCTGGCCAGTTCAAAAAATCAAGTTCTCACCGTTTAGCCAGCGCTACTTGTATAGGTTTTGTTTTCTGAGATCCAGGTGTAAATGTAATTTCTGCATTGCTTCAAATACTGTCTGAGTTTTTGTTTTAACCACTATTTTCAAGGTCAGAGCTCTGCCTTCATCTTTAAGGAAAAAAAAAGATGATCAAGTTTTATTCTTATTTTGTTCTTCTTGACACAGAATTATTACCCTCATACTTATTAAGTAGTCCAGATTCAATTTACTTGAAAAATCTCAAACAGGTGTAGCCATTAGACTTAGATCAATGGAATACACAGTTCTTAAAGCAGTAACACAACAGGGATCATAAGGGTTCCAAGTGTGGGATTATTGCCAGTGCTGCCTTTGGGTTTGGCGAATTTGATTTGAAATGTAAACAACAAAAAATGGCAGATTGGAGCGACACAGTGTGGTCCCAGCAGAACAGCTGAATCATGGTAGCAGAGACCAGAAGTGTGGAAAACACATTTTAGCAAAGAGTAGGCAAGGTTGTAGATGTGCTTGCTGGGCTGGTGGGTTTGGTTGCAAACGTTTCGCCACCCTGCTAGGTAACATCGTCAGTGCGTCTCCGGTGAAGCATCTGTGTTCTATCCCGCTTGTTATTTATATGCCTCGGTTTGCCGGGGTGGCTGGTACTACTTCTGGTTCTGTTTCTTGGTGGTTTGTACACAGGGTCTACTTCAATGTGTTTGTTGATGGAGTGCCGGTTGGAATACCAGGCCTCCAGGAATTCCCTAGCATGTCTCTATTTGGCTTGTGTGGTTATGGATGTGTTGTCCCAGTCGAATTCATGTCCTTTGTTGTCCATGTGTAATGAGACAAGTGAGAATTAGTCGTGTCTCTTGGTGGCTAGTTGATGTTCGTGTATCCGTATAGTTAGTTTTCTTCCAGTTTGGCCGATGTAGTGTTTCCCACAGTCCTTGCATGGTATTTTGTATATTACACCGGTTTTGCTGGTTGTGGGGACGGGATCCTTTACGATCGTCAGTAGCTGTGATAGGATGGTTGTTGGTTTGTGGGCTACTCTGAAACCTAGGGGCCTGAGTAGTCTTGTGGTCCTCTCTGAAATGTCCTTGATGTATGGTAGGGTGATTATGGAGTCTGGTCATGTTGTGTCTTCTTGTTGTGGCCTGTCTTAGAGGTAACGGTGGATTGTGCCTTTCGGGTATCCGTTCCTTTTGAAAACTCCGTGAAGGTGCTCCTGTTCTGCTTTGCATAGTTCCGGATTGCTGCAATGTGTTGTGGCTCGTTTAAATAGTGTATTGATGCAGCTCCATTTGTGGGCGTGGGGTGGTTGCTAGTGTAATTGAGTATCTGGTCCATACGTGTGGTCTTTCTATGTATGCTAGTCTGGAGTTCCCCGTAGTTTTTGCATTCTACCATTATGTCCAGGAAGGGTAGTCGGTTGTTAGCCTCTTCTTTTGTGAATTTAATCCCAGTAAGGATGTTGTTTGTGTGTCGGTGTGTTCCTTCTAGTTTTGTGCATTTAATAATCACAAAGGTGTCATTCACATGTGGGACCCAAAGTTTGGGTTATATGGTGGGGAGGGCAGTCCATTCTAACCTTTGCATTACTGCTTCTGCAATCAATCCTAATATTGGGGATCCCATTGGTGATCCATTGATTTGTTTGTATATGCTGTCGTTGAAGGTGATGTGGGTTTTGAGGCACAGATCTAGTAGTTTCATGGTGGTGTCCTTATTGATGTTGTTGGTGTCTTGGGTTGCCTGTCTACATGATTCGTCCAGTAGTGTGGCAATTGTTTCTTTGGCTAGGTCGATGTTTATGGATGTAAATAGTGCTGTTAGGTCAAAGGATACCATCATCCCGTCCTCTTCTATCCTGGTGTCCTTGATGATGTTGAAGAATTCTTGGGATGAGTGGATGGAGTGGATAGTGTTGTCCATTAAGTATTTTTCAATTTCTGTTGTAGTTCTTTGGCAAGTCTACATGTTGGTGTACCTGGCAGTGAGACAATGGGTCTGAGGGGGAGCCCCAGTTTGTGTACCTTGGGGAGTCTGTAGAATCGGGGTGTGTTGTATCCCTCTGGCTTCATTTTTTGGTAGTCTGTCTTGCTGATGTTTCCTGAGTTTTTGTGCAATTTCTTCAGGGTTGTTGTAATCTGGTTCCCTAACTGACACTTTTGTGATTATTAATTGCACAAAACTAGAAGAAACCCACCAACACATAAACAACATCCTTACCAGGATAAAATTCACAAAAGAAGAAGAGAACAACAAGCGATTACCCTTTCTGGTCATAATGGTAGAACACAAAAACTATTGTGTATAGAAAGACCTCACATATGGACCAGATACTCAATTACACTAGCAACCTCCCCTACGCCCACAAGCAGAGCTGCATCAGGACACTACTTAAACGAGCCACAACACATTGCAGCAACCCGGAACTATGCAAAACAGAACAGGAGCACCTACATGGAGTTTTCAAAAGGAAAGAATACCCGTAAAGCACAATCCGCCATTATCTCTGAGACAGGCCACAACAGGAAGACACAACACGACCAGACGCACAAGTCACCCTACCGTACATCAAGGAGATTTCAGCAATGACCACAAGACTACTCAGACCCCTAGGTATCAGGGTAGCCCACAAACCAACAACCACCCTATGACAGCTACTGACGAATGTAAAGGATCCCATATTCAAAGCCAGCAAAACCGATGTAATATAGAAAATAGCATACCAGGACTGTGAGAAACACTACATAGGCCAAACCGGAAGAAAACTGATAATACGGATACATGAACATTAACTAGCCACCAAGAGACGTGACCAGTTCTCACTTGTCTCACTATACACCGATAACGAGGGACGTGAATTCGATTGGGACAACACATCCATAATTGCACAAGCCAAACAGAGACACGCCAGGGAATTCCTGAAGGCCTGGTATTCCAACCCGAACTTCATCAACAAACACATTGAATTAGACCACGTGTACAAACCACTAAGAAACAGAACAGGAAGTAATACTAACCACCCTAGCAAACCGAGGCATATAAATAACATGCGAGACAGAACACAGACGCTTCACCAGAGGCACACTGATGATGTTACCCAGCAGGGTGACGAGACGTCTGCAACCAAACTCACCAGCTCAGCAAGCAAGTCTACAACCTCATCCATAACCTGAGCTACCAATCTTCTCAAAAACTTTAAAGAGTTGGCAAGACTGGGACATGGGCAGTAGGCATGGTCAGAGGTAGGACAGGGGTCCCGTGTCATCTTAAACCAACTGTTACTTAGTAGTTAGGGCAGGAAGTCACTGCTTGTTTGGGACAAGGGGATGTAATGGTGCAACAGAGACAGGATGGCCAAAGAGAGAGGTTCACAGCTGCTGACCTGCCAAAGCAGCTACCAGTGATGAAGACTAGTTACACCTCAACAACGAATTAAAGTTCACGATATTAGCCACCTGAAAGCAACATTGAATCCTACAAAATCAAAATGTATTGAGTTGGTCAACTTGCTGTCTCCTTCTGTCTCTGCCTCTCTCTCTCTCGCCATCATCATCACCACCACCACTGACCAGATGTTAGGAGTTCACCGCTCTGCATCTGGTTGGTCAATCTGTACAGCTCAATTTGTAAAAGAGTATTGTGTCCAATCCTTATGAATAATAGTGAAACGAGTAAATGCCAAGTAGTGAGGGTAGGATGGGACTACTGGTGGCTACCCATATACAGGAACCAGAAAAATTACAGGGGAGGCATACATGTTTGCACCCATGTTACAGGATCTGCACACTACCTGTTAACCAATCTACACGGTATGTAATATATCATTTGAAACTAAGAAAAATGCATGGCACAATATTACTGATGTCAACTAGTATGTGGAACTGAGTCAAATTTTGTCTTAATTTCCAATAAGGCACTGGAGAAACTTGAACATGTCTGGTTGCTTCTGTGGAGAGAGAAAAAGTTAATCTTTCAAATCCAGTATGAATCTTATTCAGAACTGCTTCTGTCTCCACAAATGCTGCCAGACTTGTTGAGTTTTTCCAGCTGTTTCTGTTTTCTTTCAGATTTCCACCATCCACTGTATTTTGCTTTTGTTGTCTTAATTCATGTTTGCTTAGCTTTTAAGCACTGAAGAGAAATCAAATGATTCTAAGTGCAAATGCTGAAATGCTGTGATATTCCATTAAATAGCAATGATGCCAGTTGATAGCCACTTGGCTCATTTATAATGAGTGGTTGTTCTTCACTACAGTTGCGATCAATTGATTGCATTTCAATGCAAATTAGATCAAGTGATGCCTGAACGATTGTCTTTAGTGGCAAAAGGAAAATACTGTGGATGCTGGAAAGTTGGAAAATAAAGAACACTGCTGGAGATCATCGACAATATCCCAGCATCTGTGGAAGGAGAAGAATACTCCTCAACTCCCCCTTGCTGTAAGGATGTCTCACCTTGATGAGGGGTTGAGGACTAGGGGACACGGTTTAAAAATAAGGACCCTCCCAGATATTTGAGCTTAAGAGCAGGAGAATTTTTGCCTCTTAGAGGGCTGTGAATCTGCTGAACCACCTTCTCCAGAGTTCAGTGGAGGTGTGTTAATTAAACGTTTTTCAAAGCAGAGGTACATAGACCAGCTCAGTTGGCTAGCTCTACTGCCTCACAGCACCAGGGACCCAGGTTCGATTCCACTGTGGGGTGACTGTCTGTGTGGAGTGTGCACATTCTCCCTGTGGCTGTATGAGTTTCCTCCGGGTGCTCCGGTTTTCTCCCACAATCCAAAGATGTGCAGATCAGGTGGATTGGCCATGCTAAAATGCCCTGTAATGCCCACGGATGTGCAGGCTGGGTGGGATTAGCCACAGGAAATGCAGGTTACAGGGATAGGGTTAGGGACTGAGTCTGGGTAGGATGCTGTTCAAAGAGTCAGTGCAGACTCAATGGATGGAATGGCCTCTTTCTGCACTGTAGGCATTCTACGACTCTAACAAAGGAGTCCAGTATTAGCAGGGTAGGCAGCAATGTGAAATTCAAGCCACAATCTCACTAAATTGCAAAGCAGGCTTGAAGGGCCAAGGAGACAACTTCTGCCCCCACTTATATATCAGACACCAACTATGTTAAATCTGTGTATGATTATTGTCCTCTCTGCTGAGGATGATCGATGTTTCCCAGCAAATTCACACAGGTACCGCAAAGTTGTGTTTCAGGCTAATTCAATTTCGCCTCAGGCTCCTCTACAGGGAAAAGTAAGCCAGTCCACCCAGTTGTCTTCATCTACAACACAAGGGAACATAGATGCAAATTGTTAATCATTTAAGCTGGCAAACATTTGGAGTTTACAAAAACATTCTTGGAAGAAGGCAGTTGTGTTTTCATTGGATGAGTCTGACAGTCAGTCCCTGTTGTTATGTGAATGATTTTGCTGTGATATACTTAAGGGCGAAAATCCAGCTCTGACCAAGATGCAGTTGCTTGGTGTGACACCAACATGTCAGTACGTTTATTTGAGAAGCAGAAACACATAGCCCTGTACCGGGAATATAGGCCTTCTGCGCCCGGTGAAGTCAACAAGCTCATCTTCAATTACCTGCAGAGAAAGGTGAGAAGGCATGAGCTATGTAAAAGTCAGATAGTCCAGGTTGAAAAGCGAAGTCCCACTCGGGAAACTTGACCCAGGCTGTAGATTACAATGTGGTGCCAATGGCTTGCTGCGCCGTCAGAGTTGTTGGAGATGGCGGTCCTGCTCCATTGCGGGTAAAAATCCTGGTCATCAGGTGTGAGCCACTCTCTCTGTTGTTGTGCATGGTGAAGGTCTGGCTCATTCTCCAAAACTGGGCTGTTTCACTCACCTGAGCCATCTTCCACATTATCTGGAGGTCTGAGGTGGACTGTGTCTGCGGGGACCCCACGTACAGAACTCTGGATAAGATGGGCCGAAGGGCTAAAAGTTATTGATGATATTCAGCGGCTGCATGAGAAAACAGATAGTACAGGATGGGAAAATAGGCTGGGAAAGTTTAGAATGATACTTGACAAGCTGCGTGATTTTGAAGGAGTCCTGTGAGCATTCCTTTACGAGCCGAAGATGACCCCTGCAGCTTGTTTTCCCATCCTGTGTTGTCTGTACCAGCCAGCAGTTTTGTCTTTTCTGTATCTGCTTTCTTTGTGCTGGCTGCTTGTCACATTGTATAAGAGAGGGAGAGTTTTCGTTCCAAATCATGGGACTTCACCTCGGACTGGGATCGTGCACGGTACCAGGAACAAACTCAAGCTTCCAGACCAGCCGTCGATTGAGGGGCTCCCAATGGTAGAAGGGCGTGAGACTTGTTTCTTTTTGCTTTCCTTGTCCATTTATTACTACCACTGTAATCGTTATTATTACTTAATAAACATTCATTTTTAACCAAATTGCTGTGGTCAAGCCTTTTCTTAAATATTTTCCCAAATCCCGTCCCTCGTCACCAAAAATGTCTTGGATCACAGCGTGTATCCAAATGGTTCTTTTCAGGTTCGGGAAAATATAATTAAGAGAAGGTTCAACAGTAGAGACTGTCACACATCTCCTTTCGGGTTGTGCCTTGGCAAAGGAAGTCTGGAGAGAGGTGCAGCGGTTTTTGTTGAGGTTCTTCCCCAGCAGCTCTCTCTGCTCTACGATCTGTTCCCTGCGATGCACACCGAGACAAACAGTGACCACACCTGGAGGACCATCAACTCGGTGAAAGCCGCTCTTTGGTCTGCCTGAAACTTGTTAGACTTCCAGAGCAAGGAGTTGACCCTGACCAAGTGTTGCAGACTGGCACATTCCAACATCCAGGGCTACGTGCTGAGGGATGCACTAAAGCTTGGGGCAGCTACCGCCAAGGCTCAGTGGGGAAGGACTACCGTCTGAGGTCTTTCTGCTGAAGTTAAATGGGGGTTTGTTTAGTTATTGGACCCTCCTGGTACGTCAAATATAATTAAACATAGTCTTGCACAAGTAAGTGATATCTTTGGTCTTGTTTATAGGATAGAGTCAAACTCCCATTTTTATTTGTTTTCTTCATATGCCTCTGTGTAGAACCAAACTGCTTTAGTGACTATGCATGTGTATATATTTTTGAAATATAAAATAAAAGTTGCTGGAGATGGTGAAGCCCCATGAAGAAGAATGAGGAGGAGCTCTTCCCAGTGGCCTGGCCAATAATCACTCTTCAAATAATGTCACAAAAGCAGATTGTCTGATGGTTTCTCATTGCTGATTGCAAGATCTTGCTGTATCCACACTTGTGGGTTGCTTGCTACATTAAAGCAGAACTACACTTCAAAAGGAACCTCCTTAACTGCAAAATATGTTCAGAAAGATGGATCAGATGTATGCGGTGTTTTGTTTTAAATGCAGCAAGTGTTTAGAATCTGGAAAAGTGTTGCCTGACAGTTTGGTGAGGGCAGGTTCATCTGATGCTTTCAAATGAGAAATTGAGCAAGGAGCTAAAGAGTCTGCAGGGGAATGGACAATGCAGTGGGGTGAGGCGAGTTGCTCCTGCAGTAACTGACATGCACATAGCAGGCTGAATGGCCTCCCTCCATGCTGTAACTGTCCTGTAATTCTACAATGAATCTTTCATTTCAAGCAGTCAATCTGTTCCACTCTGACCTGTTTTAAATACATTTTAATGTGTGGTATGGTGTTTAAATACTTTTCAGGAGTGACTGGGATTTATAGACAGGTGTAAAATAAAACAAAAACAGAAAAACACCGCAGGAAAACTTGGTAGTTTTCAGGGTGATCATCACTAACATAATTGTGGTTAAATGTTGGGAGCACTTTTCCAATATCTTAGCCACCTCTGGATGATATCCTATCACTAAGACTATCCGCTTCCAAATCTGGAACATGACCTGACTCTACTCCTGCCTCAGCCCATCTGCTGCAGGATCCCTCATCCGTGTCTCTGTTACCTCTAGACTCGACTATTCCAGGATACTCCTGGGTAGCCCGTACCCTCCATAACTCCATCAAAATTCTGATGGCCATTTCCATTAAGTGTATAAGTCCTGCCCTGATTTGCCTTTCCAAAATGCAGCATCTCATATTTATCTAAATTTAACTCTGTCTGCCACTCCTCGGCCCATTGGCCCATCTAACCAAGGTCCCGTTGAATTTTGACATAACCTCCTTCACTGTCCACTACACCACCAATTTTGGGGTCATCTACAAACTTACTAACCACTCTTCCAATATTAACGTCCAAATCATTTATATAAATGACTAAGAGGAGTGGACCCAGCACTGATCCTTATGGCGTACTGCTGATCATAGGCCTCCAGTCTGAAAAACAACCCTTCACCACCACCCTCTGTCTCTTACCTTCAAGCCAATATTGTATCCAAGTGGCTAACTCTGCCTGGATTCCATGTGATCTGACCTTGCTAACCAGTCTGCCATGCAGAACCTTGTCAAACACCTTGCTGAAGTCTGTACAGACAATGCCCACTTCTCTGCCTTCACCAATCTTCTTTGTTACTTCTTCAAAAAAACTCAATCAAGTTAGTAAGACATGCTGTCCCATGCACAAAGCCATGTTGATTACCCCTAATCAGTCCTTGCCTTTCATATACATGTATATTCTGTCCTTCACAATCCCTTCCAAGAACTTACTCACCACTGATGTCAGGCTCACTAGCCTATGGTTCCCTGGCTTTTTCATACTACCTTTCTTAAATAATGGCTAAAAAGTAGCCGCCTTCCAGTCTTCTGGCACCGCACCCGTGGCTATCGATGATAGGGAAGAGGATGGCTGTTGACCCCAAGTCGACATCAACAGTTTGGTTGAGTGGGCAGAAAAGTGACAAATTGAATTCACCCAGAGAACTGAGGTTATTCATCTGGGGGAGGGAAACAAAGCAAGGGGATAAACAGGGGGGTATTCAGAGGGGGAAGAGGAAGGGAGAGACCTTGGAAGGCATGTCTAGATGTTCTCTGAAGGTGGCAGGACAACTAGATAAGGTGGTAAACGAACCATTTAGGAAACTTTCCTTCATTTGACAAGGTACTGAACACAGAAGCAGGGATGTAGTTCTGGAATTGTAGAAGACACTAGTCAGGCCACAGTTGGAGTTTTATGTACAATTCTGGTCACTATAGTACAGGAAGGACAAGGATTTTGCCAGGACTTTTAAATTTCAGGTATGAGGAAAGATTGGATAAGCTGGGGTTATTATCCTTAAAACAGAGAAAGGTAAAGGAACACTTAGTTGAGGTGTGTAAATAATGAAGGCTTTGGATACTGTGGACAGAGACCCCTAGTGGAGAGCTCAATTACTGGGGTTTAAAGTGACTGGTAGAGGAATCAGAAGGGGCATAAGAAAAATCTTTTCACCCTGAGGGTGGTAGAGTCAGAAATTTACTACCCAGATTCGTGGTTGATCTTTATATGTCTCTGATTGAGGATGTAATAGTTGCTGATATTTATAGGGGCTAGATGTGCCAGTAAAATAATTCCAATCCGGAGAGTGTTAGGTGTGCGTCATTGCTCAGCACATCAACCCTTCAGAATTGCCCCACAGCATAGGCAGGAATTAAAGTCTAAACTTTCACAACCTCTGCTGTGAACAGAACACAAGGGGGAAAAGAAATCAGAGAGCACTTAAAAGTTGACATCAAAATATTTCACAACTTGCATTTTCATGTTATGGAAACTCAGAGCTTGGAGGAAACAGAACTGTTCTTTGACTGTAGATCAAAAATCATTCAACTGAGTAACAGAGCCTGCTTGCTTCCAGATTGGCCAAGGTGGGAGTAAGGGGATACAGCTGTTGAAGACAAGTCTCCAAAACATCCAACCACAGCTGGTGACTTCAGTGCTCCCCTTCCAGATGTTTACCCAGGAATAAGCTTGAATGTATAGT
Organism: Ginglymostoma cirratum; assembly: GCA_024137785.1. Classification (NCBI taxonomy): domain Eukaryota; kingdom Metazoa; phylum Chordata; class Chondrichthyes; order Orectolobiformes; family Ginglymostomatidae; genus Ginglymostoma; species Ginglymostoma cirratum. The sequence continues at coordinate 12,369,777 of JAHRHZ010000144.1, read as the reverse complement.
TAAGTTCTATGCATTAGGAAATAGTTGGACATGGAATTACTGACAGCAGATATTTCTGAGAGGGGAAAAGGTGTGTTTAACTAAAAATGCAGTTCTCTTTTCAGAAAGGGAGGCCATTCACTCTCGGAGTGGATGTTGGATGTGGTTCTGGTCAGAGGACCAGAGGATTGGCTTCTCACATTGAAAAAGTAGTTGGGATTGATGTGAGTAAAGCTCAGATTGAAGAGGTCAAGTGGATGGATGGACCTGCTAATGTGTCTTACAGGTAATCATTGTCATCAAGATTTTACTGAGATTTCAAAAATTAGAGGTTCAGCTTTGCTCACCTTGTCAAGAGTAAGTTTGCTTTAGAAAGTTTGATCACATTCAGAAAGATTTATGCCAATAAAGATCATGACCATGGGAATTCCCAATGGATTTTAATATAGCTCAGTGAACGATAGTAGGAAATGTAAATCTTGGTGCAGAAACAGGTGTCATTAGCAAAAAAGTGAAAAAGGATTTGGATGTAGTTATTGGTCATTGACTTAAAGTATCCAGAGTGATGCGTTATCAGCAATGAAATACTGTGCTGCGTATTGAGATTATTTGATTATATTTTCAATAATATTCCTATTTAATTTATTGGTATAGCCATAAATAGATTGTTGACAATGATGGACTGGAAAATGCTCAAGTCAGCCTGTCACACACTACAGTGATGCCTTATACATACATTATATACACTCCCCGTTGTATCTGAAACCACGCGATCTCCTGGGAGAAGCATAAAGCCACATAGACCCAGATCAAACAAGTAGAAACCACAACACTTCTCTCCAACCCCTGAAACAATCAAAATGAATCCAGTAGCTCATCCTGGGCCTGGTTAATGTTACCCAGTATCCATCCCATGTACAAGGTTAGCTGCACTGAGACAGATACAGACCTAGCTCTCACTTGAAGGAATTCAGTGGATCGGTGTACAGCCAGTGGAACATCAGCCTGTTCCAAAGGTTCACCCTTCGCTGGGAGAAGAACCACTGCCTGATAATGATACAAGATCTGTCTTTGTCCAAGTTAATAGTGACCCCTGATCTTCCCAAACCTATCTAAATGGAACAAGCTGTTCACATACAGACGCACACACAATATAATCACTACATTTTACAATCTTTCAATGAATTAATCCCCAGGGTCTACTCTCTCTCATTCTCCCTCTATCCCCAACTGTAATGCAGGGAAGTGAATATACTTCACTTTGAGAATTAATGTTGAGACATCTGGAATTTCTCCGAAGCCTCAATATTACCATTCAGGATGCATTCTGAGCTATTTGTTTTAGGTCCAGTCTGGCTGACTTCCTTACTCTGAAATCCAATGACAACACTTTCTGTTTTTTAACATAATTTTCAGCTTCCATTAGCACATCTTACAATGACACCTATATTGGCTGAACTTGGGTGTGAGTCTCTATCCCATAATCAATGTCATTAATAAATACTGTGAAGAGTTGAGGCTCAAAAAAGATCCCTGTGAAACATTGTTATTCTTGCAACCCCTTTTCTGCACAATTCCCAAAGTCTCACACCATCCATCGCATGGGAACTCCACAACTAGGCTTAGTATCTGAACTGGAATCTATCCAAGGTGTCTTCAGGGACAGCAGTTCTCATAATCAGTTTTGGGTGCTCTGCCTTCAAAGGGCCATTGCTGTGGTGAAGAAAGACTGGAGCAATGTAGAGCTCTGATTCATAAAGAGATCACTTACTAAAACAAATCCATGTGATCAGATGACTAGTGCTAATGGCTCAGAAATCTAAAGCTCTGCCTTTTGCACCATTTTTCCAACATCGTGTTAATTCTCACAATATTCCTATTTCTATACCCACTAGCACATGATGCTGATAGCAATCCTGAGATTACTGTATTACAGGTTCTGCTTTTCAGTCTCTTGCCTCACTCCCTAAATTTTACTTTCAGGGCTTCATCCTTTTTCTACTATATCATTGGTACCAATGTGGACCTTGATCACGGGCTCTTCACTTTTCCCTGAAAGAATGCCCTGATGCTGCTCTGTGACATCCTTGACCCTGGCACCAAGGAGGCAATGTGCTGTACCTGAATCATAACCAGGGCCACAGAAATGCCAGTCTGTTCCTCTATCAAATCACCCAACACTCTTCTTCTCCCCCCTACTCTGAACCATCACCCTCATCAGTATCCAAAACAGAAACCCAGTCAGTGAGTGAGATCGACTCAGGACTCCGGCATTACCTGCCTGGTCTTTCTAGAGTGTCTAGCAGTCATCCAAACTCCCCATGCCTGCCTGGTCTTAACCTGTATTGTGACCACTTTATTAAACATACTATTCATGTGGCTGTCAGCTTTGTGTGTGTATCACAATGACTCCAGCCGCTGCTCAAGTTCCAAAACCCAGGGCTCATGACTTTGCAGCTGGAGAGACTTCTTGCATATGTGATTGCCTAGACCATGCAAACTACCTGTAACTCCCTGTGTGGTATAGTGTGGGCATTCAACACAGCTGAGCTGTCCTATCATTCCTTAAGCGTACTTTCATGTGATTTGAATTGGAAACTAGAATGCAGAAAGTAAAATTACTCACCAGACATCTCCAATGAATCAAGGGTAACAAGGTGCAGAGATGGATGAACACAGCAGGCCAAGCAGCATCTGTGTTCATGCAGCTCTACACCTTGTTATCTCAGATTCTCCAGCACCGGCAGCTCCTTCTGTCTGTCTCTGTCTGTCTCTGTCTGTCTCTGTCTGTCTCTGTCTGTCTCTGTCTGTCTCTGTCTGTCTGATGAGTCAAGCTTTGCCTTGGACTATCTGTCTCTCCTCATTTGCTCCATTAGAGAATACTGCCTGGTGTTGTCAGCTTGCCCACTCCTCTAGGTGCTGCTGACTGCCTGTCTCAGTGTCTCTGCTCTTCCACTCCACTAGAAGAGTGGATAGCTGGAACAAGGAACATTGGTTAACAGAAAGGACCAGACAAAGGAAGCAGTTTCATTAGAAGATTAAGTGGAAACCAGCTAGAAGTATTTAAATTTTCTAAGGATCTAATACAGCAAATTGGAGAATAAAAATTATGTCCATTTTTCCATGAGTCAGCAACTTGAGTGGATTAACTGAGATCCTCCTTGAGGGAGAATGACAAAGTCTAGGGTTTTATGATTAATGTGCAATTGTTAGATATTCATGTCCGAATATAAAGAATGGTGAATTCAGATCCTTAAATTTTGTTTTTAACTTAAATGTATTTGGTACAGGAAATAAAAGTTTATTGGGAACAAGCAGAGGAGTGGGATTAATTACAGAGCACTTTCAAAGTGCTAGGACAGGTATGATGAATGAATGGCCTCTCTGTGTGCTGTAAATCTGTGGAATTCTATACCTCTGTCACTCCTGTCAAACTCCCATTTATTTTTGTCTCATCTTCACACTTGAATTAATGCCCGGGAAATGAGATGTCCCTGGAAATCCATTAAAATCTGCAAAGGTATCGAAGCTGCTGTATTCCTGTGTTTGTTGGTTTTCCTCGACAGACAGGGTGTGGAAGAATAGCTGGAGTTCGAGGATGGTTCCATTGAACTGATAACCGCGGGAACAGCAGCACATTGGTTTGACATGGAGAAGTTCATGAAGGAGGCTGATAGAGTTTTAAAACCCAAAGGCTGCCTGGCTTTGTATTGCTATGGAACACCCTGTGTGTTAGCATATGACAATTGCTCGGATGACCTAGCCCCAATTGTTGAAGAGGCGAGTAAAATGAAAAAGAATGCATTCGTAAAGCAGCTTTCGCAACCTCAGTGTATCCCAAAAATGCTTTATAGCCAGAGAAGTGTAGTCACTGTCGTAACCCTGCAGCCCATTTACTCACTACACGTTATGATAATGAACACGTTGCCTCTAAAGTGGAAACTGTTCTCAAAGGATAACTATTGAAGTGGAAATCCAACATGGGAATCAACACAGCCTTCCAAAACACAGTAACCAGGTCTTTGAAAAATAGTCTATAATGCTAGTTGTCACTTTTTAATAAGGCCCTGACACTTTTTATCACCTACCCAAAAACACCTCCAAGCACTAGGATTTTCAGCAGTGATGTCTTTGCAGGATACCCAAAGGGAAACAAATTCCAGCATCTTCACTGAATCCAATTTCTCCAGCATCACAACCATGACCAGGTGAAGTCCGTTCTGTGTATCTGGGGGATGCTGGAGCAATCAACTTCTGAAGCAGATCCTCTTTTCTTGACTTAAGGATCTGATCACAAGGAGAACAGAGAAAATGTTCTAAGGGGACACATCGAAGGCCTCATTGGAAAAGGGATAAATTTAGGGCATGGGAAGATCTTTACCACAACCTGGTGGTAAATATAAAAGGAAAATTATTGGCTGACACCACAGGGAACACGTTGGCTAATCTTCAAAACAGCACTGTGAGAAAGCCCTTACACAACTGCCAAAAGCTTATGGGGCCTTAATGTTTAATCTGAAAGTCTGCACCCACAACAGTGCAGCAATACCCCAGTACAGGAATAGATTGCTAGTTCTAAATCTTGTGGGAGTGGGGCTTAAGTCTACAACTCCTGACTCTCCTAAGAAGCTTTCAACTAAGCCATGGTTGGCACAAGAGGCTCAGGCTCGTGACTAATTTCTATTCAAACCAGAAATTGTTTTCAGTAATAAAAAAGTATAAAGCAGAACGTGTTTATAATGTCCAATTATTGTATGATAAAGAATTCCCACCTGGAAGTGCCAGGTATGGTAATTCTAGGGGACAATTTAATCTGTGTCTAAGCCACAGCTTCAGAGCCAGACTCAAGTCAGACACAGGGGTTAAGTGCCCAACTACACTGTAATAATTATTCTTCAATCAGATTCACTTCTCCAGGGGATCAAGCTCAAGAAATACTTCCAGATATTGATACGTTTTGTTCTTGAATAACAAGGGACAACATTTGGGTTTTCTATGTTTGTGAAGATGTGGAATCAAGCCACAGTTCATTCTCAACTCGGAGAATGATATTTCCTGACCAAGGAGAATCAAGTCCTAGTGAGGCCGCACTGGTGGTCAGTATCAGCCTTTTTGTGAGATGTTAACTAAGACAAACCCGATCCAGTGCCAAATGCCACACATTCAGGGGAGCTCCGTCCTGTCCAGTCGACATTTCTCCTCATGTCCAGTTCCCTCCATGGTCTCACCCCTCCCTATCTCCTCAAGCTTTACAACCCTCTGAGATCTCTACATTCCTGTAATTCTGCCTCCTGCAGCATTCCCAATTCTCATTGATTCACCATAGCTTCTGTGGTCAAGGTCCTAAGCTCTGGAATTTCCTCCCTAAAACTCTACACTTCTCCATGCTTTTCTCCTCCTTCTTTAAAATACTATAGAAAACCTGCTTTTGGTCGCCTCCATGATGATCTACAAAGGGTATAAACATCCTTGGCCATGAGAAGTAATTGCAATCCCAAACGCCAATAACAAATGAGGTTCAATTGTTCAATGGAAGCCTGTTGAGGCTGATTCATTCAGTATATTTAAAGCAAAGTCATTCGCTCTCAAATCTAGCAACTTTCAGGTTTCCTCAGGACTGTTTATCTCACCTCACTACTGCCCTGACACCCTCAGCATCATTACCATTATCATCAGAATCGGAGGAGACAGGTGGCAGCTCTGTCTCCCTCCCTTTTAAGTTCTCACCCCATTCTGCAGCTGGGTTGAGCAGAATGTAGGGAAAAAGTCACCATTCTGGAGAATCTTCCCGGTTCGTACTGGAGTACTCCTGCTGAGCAGACCAGGCAAGGGAAGCGCCCTTCAGAGGACCAACTGTCTGTTCAATGGCAGTCCTGGTGTGTACCTGGGCTGCAGTGTAGAATTGTTCACCATCATCTGAGGGTCTCGCATTCGATTATTAATTATACCTTCTGGGGGCTACCCCTTATCACAAGCCAACCGTGGAGATGATGTGTCAGTGTGGATGTTTAAGGAATCTGGGAGTTGTATAGAATGTAATGGTTATGGCAGCACACTGAATAGCAAGTGCACATTGCAGGAACTGTTGCTTGTAATTCCAAGTGAGATGGACATTGAGGGACATTCAGGAATCTGACTGGATGATGCCAGGGAGTGGCTCCTTGAGCTTATAACCTGAGCTTGTTTGAACAGTTATCACAATATAAGTTAGGCCTACCATCCATTGTGGTAATTCTTTCCATTGCGTGTTCTCTTTACAGCTGTTCACAGACCTTGTGCCCTATGAGACTAGAGCAACAAAAATTGTGTGGAATGAATACAGTGACCTTTTTGATACCATCACTTACCCTGACAAAGAGAGGTAAATGGATAACACACACCAATGGTCATAGCAACTTCCAGAAAGCACCAAAAATGAAATCATGTGGTTTCTTGTTCCCTCTCCTGGATTCTGCATAAGACAATATTATGATGCTTTAAATTAACTGTACTGGAGCCAATCTGAAAACTATAGAGTCGGACTAGAACCATCAATCGGTTAAGTAAAAAGGAAGAGAGGAGTCAAAGTGAACATAGGCCTCTTAGAAAATGAATCTGGGGAGATAATTATGGGAAATAAGGAAATGGCAGATGAGTTAAATAGATATTTTGCATCAGTGTTTATGTAGAAGATACTACAAGCATCATATTAATATTAAAGCATATGGGGAACGAATTAAGTACCGTCAATCTGTGTTGAATTCTGAAATATCTTTTCTTACCCTCACCTGTTAATCCTTCCTTTTCTTTCTCCTTCACACCAAATGTTGCCAACCATTACTTTATTCAATTAGCTGTAATCAGTTTTAACAAGAGTTAATTCCTTAGGCTTTACCAACCAATTGACGACAATTACATGGAGTAAACATCCCCTACAGCAGTATTTACTACCTGAAGCCTTAGCTTCTTATCAGAGTTACAAATGATGTCCTGTGTGTCAGTGACAAAAGTACACTTTCCCTGCTCCTCTTCCTTGACTTGCCTGCAGCCTTTGACATGGTTGACTGCACCAATCTCTTCCATCGCCTCTCGTCTGTTGTTGATTCGCTTCATCATCTTCCACTCTTATCTGGCAGCTATTAGCCAGGAAATCACTTCCAATGGCTTCTACTCCCACTCTGGTATTGTTACCTCTGGATACCTCCCTAGGGCAGATCCCTCGCTTCCTTAAATTTCTCATCCAAATATACTGCCTTTGCCGACTCACCCAAAAACCAAAACATCAACTTCTATATGTACACTGAAGATGCCTAGCTCTGTCCATCACCACTACTCTCAACAACTCCTTTGTTGGTAGATTATTAGGCTGCTTATCTGACATCCAGTATTGGTTGAAGAGCAACTTCCTTTATATTGATATTAAAAAGACAGAAACCATTGCCCTTGGTCCCAATTAAAAACTCTGTTCCAAAGTCAACCACTCTGTCCCTCTCTCTGGTAACTTTCTAAGGATGAACGAGAGTGTCCACAAACTCATTGGTCTATTTGATTTCAAGGTAAGCTTCTGACCACATTTCTGCACCATTACGAAGATCAGCCATTTATACCATCACCTCCTCAGTGCATCAGGTGTGGAAACCTCCTCCACACCCTTCTTACCTCTAGACTTTACTATTCCAATACCCCCTAGCTGACATCCTATTTACCACAGAATGCTGACTCACTCCAAATCCTATTTATAGATGATACCTGTACTTATGAACCTACGCTGGCTCCTGATTTCACAACTTGTGAATTCAAAATGCTCATCCTTAGTTTTAAATCTTTCCATGGCCTTGCAGCCTATTCCTACCCCTGTACCTCCTCCAGCCCCACAGCCCGTTGGGAATTCTGTGTTGTTTCAATTCTGACTTCTAGTGCATCCCCAGTTTCAGGCTGCTTATCTGACATCCAGTACTGGATGAGGATCAACTTCCTTTAAATCACTATTAAAAAGACTAAAACCATTACCTTTGGTCCCCTTTACAAACTTTGTTTCAAAGTCAACCACTCCATCCCTCTCTCTGGTAACTTCCTAAGCATGAATGAGAATCGATGGCCGTATCTTCTCTTGCCTGGGCTTCAGAGTTTGAAAATCCATCCCTAAACCTCTCTGCCTCTGTCCAGATACTCCGTAAATCCCAGCTTTTGCCCACCTTTCTGAATATTTCCTCTTGTGGTTCAGTAACAGATTTTGTTCGATAACTAAGCAACATCCAGGAATGTTTTGTGGACATATCTAAGAACACTATACAATAGGAGTTGTTGTTATAGTTTCCTGACTTGACAGGCAAAACATGTCTATACTTATTTCATCACAGAGTAGCCTTCAAAGATAATTGAGCATTGATTCCTGGTCAATGGCTTAAAACAAAACTGGCACCTTTTTCACAAACTGAACATTGCTGACTGAAACTCCTTCAAGGTCAACATTCCCTGTCAGGGCTATTGAAATCATTTCTGAGCTGGAATTTCTGAATTGCAGTCGAAAATTACATTGAAAATTTCCATTCTGGAATTTTCTGAAGATCTCGAGAGCCCAAATCTGCCACAAAACCAGCAATTGGAGCCTGGGAAGCCATGGCAACGTGGCCCATTTTCTTCTTCACCCTGTTGGTATGAAAATTAATAATTGAACCCATCACTCCACAAATTGTTGCACATTCAGATCTGCAATACTGTACACAATCCAGCCTTGAAGCTATCCCCTGTCTAATTGGACAGATTCTGATATTAAAAACTAGCATTTAATGATAATAGAAAGTCAGGATTCAGTGAAGTGTGATAAAATGAATTACTGTTAAAGAACAGAAGTACTGACTTCCAGACAGGATGCATCAAACTGCTTTAAAGAACTATTGCTTAATGCAGCAAACCCACTCTCTTGTCTATTATAAGTGTGTAAGGACATGTTAATGACCTGCTGATAAGTGATATCAACACGTCAATGAGGTATGTTAATGAATTACTGAGCTGGATTTATCCACTTGTAATAAGACATGGTAACGAAACAGAGCAGAGTTGCTGCCTTTTCCTTATTTTTATGGGCTTCCTGCTGGGGGAGGTGAACATGTTTGGGCTTAGCCAATTTACAAGCTCAAACTGAGTCTCACGCTTCCATGAAATCACCCCCAGGATCATGCTGTGCTGTACACCTGACCTGACTTGTCCACTTCATCACCTGTTCTATCATTCAGGGTTTTGTTCAGCCTCAATAAATCAGGAGGCACGTGGCCAAGAATTCATCTACAGCTCACTCCTCTATCTGGGGAGCCTTCTGTATCGTCAATGAGATTCAAAGGCAGGGATATTTCAGAATAAAACTGTTGAAAACTAATCTTGCTCAAACTTCCTTGGAAATAAGACATTCATAGTTGGGGCACAAACCTGACCTTACAAAATGATATTTGGGGCAGACAGCAGGAGGTTTTCCTCCTCCACATATAGTGGCAAACACATGGAAGGGAACCGCTCAGTCCAGTTATGTAATGTGGGCTCAATCTCTGGGATAGTTTAAATACCAGCAGACTTTGGGATTAGAAGAATGTATGTTCTATCTGGATGCTCAATGGGCTGAGTGAATGTCAATAATAATTGCACTTTTCATAGATTCATAGAGTTGTACAGCACGGAAACAGACCCTTCAGTCCAACTTGTTCATGCCGACCAGATATCCTAAATTAACCTGGCCCCATTTTCCAGCATTTGGCCCATATCCCTGTAAACTCTTCCTAGTCGTATACCCATCTAGATGCCTTTTAAATGTTATAATTGTACCAGCTTCCACGACTTCCTCTGGCAGCTCATTCCATGCACACACCACCCTCTGCGTGAGAAAGTTGCCCCTTAGATCCCTTTTAAATCTTTCCCCTCTCACCTTAAACCTATGCCCTGTAGTTTTGGACACCCTTCCCCTGGGGAAAAAGACCTTGGCTATTCACCGTATCCATGTCCCTCATGATTTTATAAACCTCAATAAGGTTACCCCTCAGCCTCCAATGCTCCAGGGAAAATAGCCCCAGCCTATTAAGCCCCTCCCTATAGCTGGAACCCTCCAACCCTGGCCACTTCCTTGTAAATCTTTTCTGAATCCTTTCAAGTTTCACATCATTTTTCCGAGAGCTGGGAGAACAGAACTGAACGCAGTATTCCAAAAGTGGCCTAACCAACGTCCTGCACAGCCGCAACATGACCTGCCAACTCCTATACTGAATGCACACCTTCAACATCTGTAGAGACAGGAATTAATGAATACGTAGATGAGACTCTAAGGTAGGCTATAATGTCACTGAGACCTCAGTCTTATGTGTTAATATTCTGCTAGGAAGTTGGAACTGATACTGCACAGGGAATATACAAGATAATAAGATGTAATATTAGTAAATGTTATTGAACTATAACCAAAATGTCTGGGCTGGAGATTCTATGAAACCTCCATATTGAAACACGGTTCCACCTGCCGATGCAGTTGTTTAAGATTGTGTTCAACCCAGAGGAATCTGGACTACTGTGAGGCCACATTGACTGAAAAGCAAGGTTGATTTGTGCAGTGAATACGCTTAGAATTCCTAAGTACAGTGACTGTTTACTCAAAGTGAGATGATGACCTACCCAACGTGAGGTAAAATGAGGCATGCTCCTAACTGATAGCATGTCCATGTCAGCTAAGCAGTCCCAGTCCTTTCCAAAGCCTTTTGATATCATTGGAAGTCACTTCGATGGGAATTGTGGAAGATGCACTTCCACAAGGAAGGCGACCATTTCATGTAAGTTTGCAGCATTGAGGGGTGAGCTCGTTTGAATCCTTGGCCACATGCTTTCTGATTTACTGAGTCTGGACAAGACCCTGAATGATGGAACAGGCGATGAAGTCCAGAAGGCAGGCCGGGCACTCAGCATGATGCTGGGGGCAATTCCATGGATGTCTGGGGCTTAGTTTCAGCTCTGAAGTTGACTAGGCCCAAAGATGTCCACCTTCCCTAATAGGAAGCCCACTTAAAATGAGGAAAAGGCAGCAACCATCATTTCTGAAGTGTTGGTGGTGAGGTACAAGGAAGCACCGCAGCTGACAACACTGTCCAGCAGGAGGCATTCCATACCTTTAGTGTGATTGGGCCACCTTCAGCATTTTGCAATGATAAAACAATCTCTTCGAAGTAAACCAAACAGGTCGTTTGCAGAGCAAAGAAAATTCCAGCAAATTGAGAAGAAAATGAAGAAGACATGAAGTTGAATGAATGAACTTGATGAATAAAGTACACATTGTTGGCCCTTCAGCAGGTGATGATATTGATCTGGGCCAAGATTATTGTTGGTAAGATTGAGAGTCAAGAATTTTGTTGGTAATTTTTTTTCTCAGTCCAGGAGCAACAATTACTGTCCTTCCTGGTCATTTGGAATAGCTTCATCCTGTACACTTTTGACCAGTAAAAGTCAAGAATTGAGGTATGAGAAGTCCAGCTGAAAGGTGTTTTGAAGCAACACTTACCTATAATAGAAAATTTATTAAGGATTCTATTTATGTCTTTCAACATTAGAACCAATCCTTATTGAGTTGGCAAGCATGTGTCCCAACCAAATCTCTTACAACAGTTATTAGATGTTCTAGCCCAATAAAAACACACTTGATGCCAAGATGATATCAGTCCATTTCATGAAGAATTACCTCAGCCTCTCTGGGAGCATGAGCTTTCATTCACTGAAGACTGGACATAGATTTCCCACAGCTTTCTCCAGTATGCTGAGAATGTCAGTGTTAGAAATACAGGTCTCTTTTTAGGCATCAACCCAAACAGGTGATTGAGAGTTGTTAATGCCCGTTCAGCTTCGTCTTTAAGAGCTGGGTTCTTAATGGGTTTTGCTTGTCGATATTGAATTGGCTACATGGGTTTTACTAGTGGTTGGTAGTCATTTTTTAAAAAAGAATGAAATAAAAAGAGTCACAGTGATTTTGATGGTGGGACAGTCACTCAGTCGTGTGTGATAACACTTCTAGGTAGAAAAAATAAAAGCTGGATTTTTTTGCCAGTGGGGACTTGGTTTCTGGACTGGCAAAGGATCCAGAAGGGAACGATAGAAACTGACCTTTGTGGTAAACTATAGATTTACAATAAAATGGTTGTAAATCTCTGAAAGTCTTTTGCTTCCAAATTCAACTTTTCAATATTGGTTTGGTCTGTTGAACAATGAAGATTGAGTAAGGTTCTGTGAAGAACTTTCTGGGCTATTCCTAGAGTCTGATTAGCTTCATGACCCTCATCCAGTTATGTTAGAAGAGGATGAGCCTCTTTTTTCAGCGATTCCTAACTAGGAGACACACCCAACAAGTGAACCCAAATGCTACTATCAAACCCAATTTTGTCATTTCAAGAAAAACATCCTGTTTTACCAGATACTTCAGTCTGTGATGGAGCACATCAAGATCCCTCTGATCCTCTTCTATATCAGAGAGTGGTCTCCAGGTTTTCAACCACTCCTATATGAGGACAATTTGTGCCCAATAGTGTTCATAAGACACAAGTAGTGTTTCTTTATCAAGATGTAATGAAAGCTCCGGGACTTTCAATTTCACAAGACATTCACCTAAAGAGTGGGCATCATGAGATTGTCCAAGAATACAGGGAATTGAAACCACTACCTATGGAGGAGCAGTCTTCAGCACTACTGAAGCTCGAGAATGATGTTCACCTTTTGTATAAGAGCCCAAACAAATCTTCTTTTTGATCTCGTGCTCCATGGGCACTATTTATATGACAATTGTGAATGCTAATATTTCTTTCATCTCAGCTTTTCATCCAGAGTATTGCATGCTAACTTCAGATGCTGTCTTGACTGCCTTGATTGCAAAGCTTCCAACATAAGCAGTAATTGCCCAAAATGTTTGATTGTTTGCAATCCTTGCATTCCTTTGAAGTGAATCCATACTCTGCAGTATTGACTCCTCCCTTCAACTTAAATCTGAGAATACTGTGCAAGAACCTCAAGATAATCTTGCTATTGCAGTTTGGTAGTCGTCAGCCGTTCTTAGATGGTGCAACTTCACCAGTGGTCTGTCATTGTCAGATCATCTCTTCAACAGGTATTGAGAAAGAGATAATCCAGTGAAACAGAACTGGTACCATATCAATAAGCACCAACCAGCCTACATTCTGATGCTACAGCCACTGGCAACTTGTCCTTTCAGTACGATGAGCTTTAGGCTACTAACACCAATTATACTCATTTTGTTTCAGCTGCTGAAACCCTGGTCCAAGACAGCCTTCATGCCATCACTCTCCTAATTCATTTCAAACAACCAGATCAGGGAGAACTGAGATCTCCACAGTGCTTGAGTCGGTGAATAACAGACTTCTTAGCTGGAGGCTGGGGTGGGAGGATGGAGTTGCAAATACAGTTAATTAAAGGAGAAGGTTCTGAAGAAAGTTGACGTTTCAGGTCAGGACCCTACTTCAGAAATGGTGGAGAGGGAAGGGAGATCTGAAATAAATAGAGAGAGGAGGGGGGTGTGGCTGGGGAAGGTAGGTGGGATGGTGATAGGTGAGTGCAGGTAGGGAGTGATGGGGATTGGTCAGTGAGGTGGGAGGAGTGGATAGGTGGGAGAGAAGATGGACAGGTTGTGTCAGGTCAAGGAGGTGGGGATGAGAGGGAAGATTGGACATGGGATGAGGCCAGGGGCAGGGAGATTTTAAAACTGGTGAGCTCCATGTTTAGGCCATTGGGCTGTAGGCTCCCGAGGCGGAATATGAGGTGCTGCTTCTCCAGTTTGTGGATGGCGTCATTGTGACACTGGAGGAGGCCCAGGATAGACATGTCACCCAGGGAGTGGGAGGGGGAGTTGAAATGGTTGGTGACCAGAAGGTGTTGTTGTTTTTCGCATACAGAGCGCAGATGCTCTACTTGTCTACGCTTGGTCTCACAGATGTAGAGGAGGCCACATTGGGAGCAGTGGATACAGTAGACTAAGTTGATGGATGTGCAAATGAACATCTGTCTGATGTGAAAGGCTTGTTTGGTGCCTTGGATAGAGGTGAGGGGGGAGGTCTAGGGGCAGGTGTAGCACCTCCTGCGGTTGCAGGGAAAGGTGCCAGGTGTGGTGCAGTTAGTCGGGAGTGTGGAGCAGACGAGGGAGTCGTGGAGAGAGCTGTCCCTATGAAAGGCGGATGGGGGTGGGAGGGAAATATTTCTTCGGTTGTGGGGTTAGATTTTAGGTGGTAGAAGTGGTGGAGAATGATATGCTGGATGTGGAGGTTAGTGGGGTGATATGTGAGGATAAGGGGGATTCTGTCGTTATTTTTGTTGGGGGGAGGGGATGTGAGGGCAGAGGTGCGGGAAACACAAGAGATGTGGTTGCGGGCATTTTCGATCACTAGAGGATCACTAGAAGGGGTAGTTGCGGTCCTTGAAATAGGGGGTCATCTGGGATGTCCGGGAGTGTAATGCTCCATCTTGGGAGCAGACACAGTGGAGGTGGAGGAATTGGGAGTAGGGGATCGCATTCTTGCAGGAAAGTGGGTTTTCTGAAGATGGGTCCTGACCCGAAACATCAACATTCCTGCTCCTCTGATGCTGCCTGGCCTGCTGTGTTCTTCCAGCTCCATACTGTGTTATCCCATTAAAGGGGAGCCCTTTTAGTTGAATGTTTCAGGCAACAATTTTAAGAATAAACTTTTAGTTAATAATCCTGGAAGCTGAGAGGGGTGGAGGAGGAAAAGTTGAAATGGGGTTAATCAATGTGTAGATGGGCCCTTGAGGTAAGCACTAATATGATTTCAGTTGCACTGTAACTACTTTGCCAAGAGGTTGGACCCGGTGTGAAATAGCACACTGCTCTGGATCCTTACCATCATGCACAGCCTGTCAGTAAATGTTATTTAACAGCAACCACAAAGTCTGGCCTGATCTTTCATGAGTAACCTATATTGGCGTATGATACAACACACACACTGCAGCAACCTGTCATGACACCTTCAATCACACCTTCCCAACCCATGTCCACTACCATCTAGAAAGACAAAGGCAAGTGATATGTGGGAACACCACCACTTGTGTAAGTTTCCCTCCAAGCCACGCACTATCCTGACTTGCAACAACGTTGCCATTCCCGCACTGTCACTGGTCACAGCACCAGAATTCCGTCCCTAACCCTGCATCCTCCTACCTTCCACATGAACAGCAGCAGTGTAAGAAAGTGGGCTCTCTACCACATTCTCAAAGGCACTTAAGAGTTGAGCAACCTTACCAGCAATGCTCACATCCTGTGAATGACCAATTAAAAAGTCCAGCTTGTCTCCTGGAAATATTGGCTGGGGCGCCATAGTCAAGTAGAATTTCCCAAGCCTACATTGTAAATGTATCTAGAGTTGGTGGTGAGAAATGTACAATTTACGACTGTAACTATCTGTGTATTGTAGTTCTGAGAACCTCACGCTGTCCCTCTTCAGAATTTGAGTAAACAAAATACAAGGATTAATTAGTCCAATGTTAAAGGGGATCCAGCTACCTAAATGTAACCTCTGCAGTTAAATCTGTGTGTGGGAGTCTGGTTCTTTCAGCCTGTGATGTGATTGTGGCAACAATGATAAATACGGAGATATTTAAGATTGTGCCCTGGCTCCATAATGTGTCTGCAGTCTGGGGAATTGAGCTATTTGATCTTATAGATAAAGTCAGTATGATATGAAAAATGTGGCTAGAGGAGTTTAAAGCATCTGCTGACAGTCGCAATTTGGCCTTCAGGAGACGGTTGCAAGGATAGCAGAGCAACTGGCCTTAGTGCTTCAGTTCGATGTGAGTGCTTCAGTCAGCGAGGCTTTTGAGATGTCGCCCGGCACAGGGCAGAAAAGGTGGAATATGAATGTGCACCAAAAACTTTGAACAATTATGGTGTGACGCCAAATGCCACATTCAAAAGGTCATGTTACCCATCAGACGGGTCAAACGGTCCCACAATTTGTACAGCAGATGTTTCGATGCCTTTATACTGGGACAGACTTGAATAACTAAGATAATGGGTTAGATGGGCCAACACTGCAAGCTGGATAGGCTGAAGTGCAGGCTGCAGGCAATTTCGAATAATACTTTGAGAACAGCAGCTGTATTGGAAGCAAAGGATGGACAATTTCACAGCATTAAAGCCTGGTCACCCACCTCTGCCATTGGCATGACGAAACTGAGTGGCACAACAGAGTCTGAGCCACGTAAAATGTTAAACAGCAGAGGTCTGAGAGAGAGTGTTCCAGATGCCACAACTTGCGGCACTATGGAAGAGATGCCTGCTGCTCTGCCAAGTGAAAGCTATATAAAACCACGTGGGGGCAGAGACCATTTTGTCAAGAAGAGCAGAAACAGAGCTGAACGGAGAGGTAAGCCTGGCAGGGATGATGAATGTAACATAACTGTGAGATGAGTAGAAAAATGGTGCCGAGACTGAGGACAAATTAAGCAATTTGTAGATGTATGTCTTCTTTCAACAGGAGCAATGTGGAGAGAGCGCTGGTGATGCTGAAGAGTTATTGTCATTTCAAGAAGTGACAGTAATATCACCAACAGAGCACTATCGGGGAGAAGTGAAGCTGTCTCAGAGCTGTATCAGTAAGCACTATCCTCACCCATCTAAACCTTCAAACTAAGATAACAAGGTGTGGGGCTGGATGAACACAGCAGGCCCAGCAGCATCATAGGAGCAGGAAAGCTTGACGTTTCGGGCCTAGACCCTTCATCAGAAATCAGGGCCGAAACGTCAAGCTTTCCTGCTCCTCTGATGCTGCTTGGCCTGCTGTGTTCATCCAGCTCCACACCTTGTTATCTCGGATTCTCCAGCATCTGCAGTACCTTTTATCTCTAAACCTTCAAACTGTTGGGTGCATAACTGTAAACAAGAGGGTGGGAAATCAGAATAAAAAAGCGGGAGTTTTAGTGGTTAACGAGGAAGGTGAGCTTTCTCTGAGCAGATAAATTGCCCAAGACTAGGGGAGGGGTGTGTGCAGTGTCGGGGAGAGCTGACGGGACAGTGGTGCTACACAGCGCTTTGAAAATAAATTCTGGGAAACCTGATGTGAAGCTCAGTGAAGCATTTGGATCCATGGTTCAAAGAATTGAGAAGTTGCACAATTACCAAGTGGGAGTACCATCGACAAGAATATGAAGACTACAGCACGACCTGTACACTGAATATCTTTCAGTCTGAGAAGGAGAGCTGAGGCAAGGGTTGAGGAACTGGTCAATAAAGACATCACAGACCAGTCAAAGGACCAACACCACGGATGAGCCCTGTTGTAATTGTGCCAAAATGTCAGACCCTATATCGATGCGTAACAGGTGAATGAAGTGGTGCTCAGGGAACGTTACCTATATCAACAAAGTTTTCTAAAGTTCTCAATAAGTGAGGTATTCTCCAAATTAGACTTTTTACAAATTAGACAAATGGGATAACCCTAGCTGGAGCTTCATCTTGTTTCAAGGAAGGTGACAATGTTTGTCATTCGTTTTGGACTTAATCAACAAAAGAGATTGCTGTTTTCCATCAATGCAGTGCCAGAGATTTATCAACACGAAATCCATAAGGCGATACGGGGAATCCCAGGAACAGCTAACATCACAGATAACGTCATTAGTCATGGAACCACTGGAGGGGAACGTGACAAGAAGCTGAGATTCATGTTGTGAGCCTGCTGTCAGCAGTACTTACAGGGAAGTGCAGAGAGTAAACGCAGAGTAAGTAAGTGTAGTGGTACAAAAGTGTAGTGGTACAGAAGTTAGGTCATGGGCCGTTAGTATGAAACAAATCTCGCGAACCAAGGGATATTGACCAGGGATTGAGAAAGATGTGCCGCAGTCTGTCAAAACACGTTATGAATATTAAATTGTCAGTGGATCCAATCCACCAGAATCAATACATCACACATTTTTACTGACTGGGCCATGGGATGGTGTAGCAGTTGACTTTTTAAGTCCACTTCCAACAGGAAAAATGATGATTGACTACTACAGCTGGTACTCATACAACGATATGTTGCGATGAAGTCTACAACAGCAGAGAAAACCTCATCTGCGTTGACTGAAGTATTTTAAAGGCATGATCGGGCAATAGGCCACAATTCATTTCACAGACCATTGCAGATTACATGCAAGCCACTGGCATTCGGAGTAACCCGCAAATGGTGACAGGAAAGTTATGGAATGGGGTGACTAAACCGTGGTATTTTTGGGTGGAAGGATGCTGCCGCCAATCTCCTTTCCTTTGATTGTATCTAAAAGCCTAATTTATTAATTGTGGTGGAGGACCAGCTACTATTGAGTCTTAACAAGAAGTGGGTAGAGCCCTTGAGGTGTTGTGGTCGTGTCTCTGCCTCTGGGCTGAAATGCTTGAGTTCAAGTCCCACCTGCTCCAGAGGTGTGTCAAAACATGCCTAAACAGGTTGATGAGGGAAATATCTAATTTCTTGAAGTAACTTACTCAAACAAAAAACAAAAATTTTCTTCACAAGAAGTGGCTCCGGTTTTAACCAGATGTAGTTATTGCTTGACAGCAATTGGCTATATTTAGCTTATTAATTTTGGTTTATTTGTTTACGGGAAATGGGCGTCACTGGCTAGTTCAGCATTTATTTCCCATCCTTAAACTTCAATATCACAGGGCACTTAAAAGTTTGTTTGCAAACTTTATTGGAGTATGGTTAGTTACAAATGGAGTCTATGGCACTAAGATAAAGGAAAAAGGCCGTGACAACAGGTGACTGTATGCAGACTTGAATGTTGGATACTGTATGGTACTTGGATAAGATACTGTATGGTATACTTTAACTTTACTCGTTAATGGATATGGAGGTCACTGTTGGGGTGAAGCATTTGCTGTCTTTTTGTAAGCGCCCTTGAATTGCTTGGCTCACTTGGCCACTTCTGAGGGCAGTTAAGAGTCAACCATGTTGCTATGGACTTGGTGTCTTGTGTAGGCCCAACTTGGTAAGGATGGGAGATTTCTGTCCCTAAAGAACATGAATGAGCCAGATGGGTCTTTACAACAATCAGTAATAATCGTTAACGCTTACTATTACTGAGGTTGGCTTTATATTCCAGATGTATTAATCAAATTTAAAATCCCACTGGCTGTCATGGTGGGATTTGAACCAATGTTGCAGGAGCCCTAGCCTCCACTTCTGATACTAGTCCAGTGATATTACTCACAAACACTACCCACCTTCCTTGTAGTAGCCACCTAAACTTGGGAGGTGAAACCGCACACTTTGGGAAACTGGCCAGGATGGCAGATGAAGTGACATGACACCCACAGTTAAATCTGTGACTTGGAGCGCTGTGTATTTAGCCTGGGATGTGACAACAGAACCGAGAGGCCCTAGGGATTGTTGATGAACACAGGTGCTTGATAGTGGCAAGTCAAGATGAGAGAGTTGTTAAAAGAACATACAGAATCCTGGGGCTCATAAATTAGAGGCGTGACACACAAGGGCAAGAAAGTTAGGCTAATCCATTATAAATCGTACAGCCGGTTCAGCGTTACTTAGGAAAGGCTAAATTTCCAAGACCTCAGAGACGTCAGAGGTGATTGATCAGAATAGTTGTAGGGTACTGTAAATATACTGCCGCATATCTAAAATAGATACAGAAAATACTGTAAGTGCGAGCGGCATCAATGGAGAGAGCAAGTGAGTTAATGTTTTATGTCTGTGACCTTTCACCAGTACTGGGAAAAGTTGGAGATGTAATAGCTGTAGTGCTCGTTAACAGAGCTTTTCACTGTACTTAGGTACACGTGACAGTGAGTAAATCAAATCAAATCAGATCAAACATCGGGTGCGACAAGGACGAAGGGAAGGTCTGGAATATTCTGTTGTGATACCGGTTTAAGAGCGAGCATGCTAATGAGCCAGTAATGAGTCTGTAGAACATGTGACTACCATCTGTCATCAGTCTAACTTGCAGCATTTAGGGGTGTCGCTGAGCTATTGTAACAAGCCTGCCTGCTGTACAGACCTGTAACAAACCTTCAAATAAATTGAACCTACATCCATTACCACTCCCGAGGTGCGATCAGTATGGCTGTGTGGGAAAAAAAAAGTACCCCACAAAAGAACGGTGTAAAAGACAGGAGAGATTGAACGGCAAAAGAGTTTGTCCTTCGGAACCAAGGGATCAGAGATGGGCAAGAGAAGAAACAAAGAAATGAAAGATATGCTGAGCTCAGGCGTGCTGCTGACTGAAAGGGAAATAATCCAAAACAAGCCAAGAGAAAGAAACAAAATGGAGGTCAGAGTTCTTTGGTCTAAAATTGTTGAACTCAGTGTTCAGTCACAACACTGTGAAGAGCCATGTCGAGAGATGAAGTGCTACTGTTCAAGCTCACACTGAGCTATCCCTAGAACAGGGAAGCAGGTTGAGGAGACAGGGGTGTCAGTGTAAGTTTGAGGGTGGAGAATTAAAGTGAAGGTCACCGGAAGTTCAAGCTCACATTCAGAAACTGAATGCGAGTTCTTCAAAGCATTCAACCAGTCTGCGTTTGGCCACCCCAATGGACAGGAGACCACGTTGTGAGCAGCCAGTAAAGTCCATTGAAAGGAGGACACATGGCTCATTGTATCACCTGGAAGGAGTGTTTGGACGGTGAAAAGGTAAAATGGCAGGCATCACATCTCCTGTGTTTGCACGGAAAGGTGCCTTGGGATGAGGTTTGGGGTGACTCTGGAGTGGACAAGGGAGGGAGACAGTCCTTTCAGAATGCTGAGGGGAGGATGCTGTCTTTGTGCTAGATGTAACCAGGGTTGATCATTGAAAATGGAGAATTGGTGGGGTGGAAGGTGAGAAATGGATGAAATCCTATCCCGATTCTGAGACAGAGGGGAAGGGGTGAAAACAGAAGTGCGGGAAGGGTTGTGGTCATCCATGGTGGCGTGGAATCCTCAACTGAAGAAAGAAAACATCTCCAAAGCACTCAGAGATAGTAAGAACTGCTGATGCTGGAGTCAGAGATAATGCAGTGTGGAGCTGGAGGAACACAGCAGGCCAGGCAGCATCAGAGGAGCAGGAAAGCTGACATTTCGGGTCGGGACCCTTCTTCAGAAAAAAATACTATTTCTGTAGTATCTCCGAAGCGCTGTTGTGGAAGGTTGCATCATCAGAACAGGTGTCACAGATTTGGAGGAACTTGGAAGATGGAATGAGGAGTGGCAGTGGTTTAGTGGGGACCTGGGTTCAAATCCCACCATGGTAGAATTTGAAAATCAAAAGCCGGACTAACAGTGACTGCATAACACTTGTGATTGTTATAAAAACCCATGTGTTTCTCTAATGTTCCTTTGAGGAAAGGAAATCTGCCATCCTTACCCGGCCTGGCCTCAATGTGACCCCAGACCCGCAGTAGCGTCGTTGATACTTGGCCTCCTGCTGAAATGGAATGGGCAAATCAGTTCTGGGGCAGTTAGGGATAGGCAACAAATGCTGGTCCTGCCAGTCACGCCCACATTCTGTGAAGGAATTTTTTAAAAAAGTCTTGACCAAGCATGAGGTATGAGAAAGTGTAGTCCAGGTAGTTGCGGGAGGCAGCGGGGTTATAAGAAATGGAGACGGACAGTCAAGCAAGGGAAAAGAAGAGTCAGAGACAGACCGCGTGAAATTGAAGATAGGGTGGAATTTGGAAGCAAAGTTGACGAAGCATTCCAGTTCAGGGAAGAGGCTAGGCAGTAGATGCAGAATCTGAAATACTTAAGGCAGAAGTAATTATCAAGGGGATGAAAGGGGATGAAAGATTATTGGAGATATGCAGGAAAGTAGAGTTGAGATTAAAATCACATTAGCCATGATCTTTTCGAGAGGTGGAGCAGAGTCAAGGGCAAAGTGGCCTACTCTTGTTCATATAACAATTCCAGGGTGAGTGCCCTCTGTTTCACAGGCAGCCTGGTTCACCTGCACATCTGCCAATGTGGTATACTGCATCCGCTTACCTGTTGTGGCCTCCTCTACATCGGGCAAACCAAGCGGAGGCTTGGGGACCACTTTGCAGAACACCTGCGCTCAGTTCACAACAAACAACTGCACCTCCCAGTCGCGAACCATTTCAACTCCTCCTCCCATTCCTCAGACGACATGTCCATCCTGGGCCTCCTGCAATGCCACATTGATGCCACCCGAAGGCTGCAGGAACAGCAAATCATATTCAGCCTGGGAACCCTGCAGCCCAATGGTATCAATGTGGATTTCACAAGCTTCAAAATCTCCCCTCCCCCAACCGCATCCCAAAACCAGCCCAGCTCGTCCCCGCCTCCCTAACCTGTTCTTCCTCTCACCTATCCCCTCCTCCCACCTCAAGCCCCACCCCCATCTCCTATCTACTAACCTCATCCTGCCCCCTTGACCTGTCCGTCCTCCCTGGACTGACCTATCTCCTCCCTACCCCCCACCTACACTCACCTTTACTGGCTCCATCCCTGCCTTTTGACTTGTCTGTCTCCTCGCCACCTATCCTCTCCTGTATCCATCTTCTATCCGCCTCCCCCTCTCTCCCTATTTATTTCAGAACCCTCTTCCCCTCCCCCATTTCTGATGAAGGGTCTAGGCCTGAAACGTCAAGCTTTCCTGCTCCTATGATGCTGGTTGGCCTGCTGTGTTCATCCAGCTCCACACCTTGTTATCTTGGATTCTCCAGCATCTGCAGTACCTATTATCTCGGGGGAGAAAATCTGAGTTGTTTTCCTTAAAGTAGAGAAGGGAAAAGGGAGATGTAATAGAAGTGTTCAAATCACAAAGGAAATTGCATGTCAAAGTTGTTTCCAGTGTTAGTAGGGCCAGTATGCGGAGGGGACAGATTGAAGGCAATTGGCAAAAGATACAAGGGGAGATGAAAGAGTTGGGTTTTTTTTAAACAATGGATCATGATTCAGAATGCACTGTCAGAAAGAGCAGAGGAAACATTCAAAATAACTTTCAGAAGAGAACTAGATAAATACTTGCAGGATGTCTTACTGTTCACTAAGGGGGAGATGGATGGTGTGGCATCGTATACTGTTACATACATGTTGTAGTCTGGAGCTGTGGTTAGTGAAGGTAGACATTCCAATATGCTCTCTGTCATATAGCTGACCAGCTCTTCACTGTTTGGACACGAATACACCTTGAGGAGGACTCAAACCAAAAGCACCTGATTTGAAGCCAGCATGCTATCTACTGTGTTACAAGAACTCCATTCTCAGGAAGGATGTACTGGCCCTGGAGCGGATTCAGAGGAGGTTCACAAGAATGGTCCCAGGAATGGAAAGCTTAACATACGAGGAATGTTTGAGGACTCTGGGACTATACTCATTGGAGTTTAGAAGGATGATTGGGGATCTAATTGAAACTTACGAATACTGAATGGCCTGGACAGAGTGGATGTTGGGAAGGTGCTTCCATTGATAGGAGAGTCTAGGACCGGAGGGCACAGCCTCAGAGTAAAGGGGAGACCTTTTAGAATGGAGATAAGGAGAAACTTCTTCAGCCAGAGAGTTGTGAATCTATGGAATTCACTGCCACAGAAGGCTGTGGAGGCCAGGTCATTGCATACATTTAAGACTGAGATAGATAGGTTCTTGATTATCAAGGGGAGAAAGCAGGAGAATGGGGTTGAAGAACTGATCAGCCATAATTGAATGGCAGAGCAGACTCGATGGACCGAATTTCTGATCCTATGTCTTACAGTCTTGTGGTCTTATTCAACAGTCCTTTGAAAGGGAAATAATTCTGTGCTGTATAGAGAAAGCAAGCGAGTGGGACTAACTGGGGTAGCTCTACTAAAGGACAGAAAGGAATGATCTCCTTCTTGCAATTCTATGAAGTTATTGTCTCTCTGAGGGGCTCCACTTCACTGCATAG
This sequence comes from Ginglymostoma cirratum, assembly GCA_024137785.1. Taxonomy (NCBI): domain Eukaryota; kingdom Metazoa; phylum Chordata; class Chondrichthyes; order Orectolobiformes; family Ginglymostomatidae; genus Ginglymostoma; species Ginglymostoma cirratum. Next base: position 12,345,924 of record JAHRHZ010000144.1, on the reverse strand, counting down.
TCACACTGATTTCTCTGAGATGAATGTTGTACTCTGTAGATTATGTTTAATGATTTTTTTCCTCTCTCTCTCTCTCTCTCTCTCTTTCCCTCTAGGCTTCTGAAGGCCATGGGAGTGTCCAGTGAGACTGTTGTGGAATTCCGTATCAAATATTATTGCCTCTTGGCGAGTAAACCTGAGTGATGTTCTCAGGTCTCCCTCCAGAACCATTTGTATGACACAGACTAACTTCTGTCAGCGAACCCTGTGACTCTGCAAGGACAGGATTTCAATCCGAAATGGGATCCAGTTTTAAAACATGATAAATAGATGGATTGCTGGAGTTGGAAGATCGTTCAGCAGTTATGAATTTGAAAATCCATTCAATGTGGTTACAGGAAGCCATTTTTGTTTGAATAAACAAGCATCCCCTTTAAACAGCTCAGGTCGCTCAGATTCTATCTGTTGTAAAAGAATGAGAGGATTGTCCTAACACTTCTGTGACTGTGATATGAACACACCCAGATTAATGCGATAAGTGCCTTGGGGTGGTAACAGTGATGCCAAGGCCCAGGCTAATGCTCTGGGGCACTGTTTCAAATCCCACCACTGTAGCTAGTGAAATTAAAATGCAGTGAATAAATCTGGAATTCAAAAGGTATTCTCTGTAATGGTAACCATAATAACCATCATCAACTGTTGATAAAATCTACCTGTTCCATGTGTGATAGGATTGTCTGATTTATTTTAAAAATGTTTATACCATATTTTAGATTTGGGTTTGAATGATTAATTAGTGACATAGGGGTTTTGTGTATCTGAACTTAATAAATTGACTTTTAAGTATTTCTGTACCCATGGTGATTTATTATAAAGCAATTTTGAGAGAGCTACTTTAAAAACTGTAATGGGTTTTTATTTGCATATGTTATGACCTTGCAAGGCCGACAAGGAATAAACTATAGCAGGTTTCAGTTTAGGAGCTAAAAACAGGGGTGGCATAAAACCTATTGAGGTGTTAAATGCTTTTGGGTATTATGAGGTTTTTTTTTAATTGACAAAGGGGTGTTATTGGAATTAATTAAGTTATGCTTATACTGTGTGTTTAAAAATCTTTCAATTTGTGTTATACGTAAATTAGCTTATTCTATTTTATCTTCACTTATGTAGGTTTGTAAGTTTCTGTTTTAATCTTTAAAAACGAAATCTGCAATTTTGCATGCTTACGTTTCAGTGAGAGACTACCTTGTTAAAACAAAACAAAATAAAATATGATTTATCAAGCGAGGTTGCAGTCTGGGATCTAACTTGTCCAGTGATAACATCGGCTGGGATCATAACACATGTCCTTTACGGAAGGAAATCTGCCATCCTTACCCTGTCAGGCCTACATGTGACTCCAGGCCCACAGCGATATGGTTGACTCTTAACTGTTTTGAGGTGGCCCTGCAAGCCAATCAGTTCAAGGACAATTGAGGATGGGTAGCATATGCTGGACTTTTGCATAACACACATACGTCTGAAATAATAAAGAAAATGGGTTGCCACAAACCTCTCCTGAGTGGTGTTGTAAATCTCTTCAAAATAACATTCAGCCCTCAATCACCCACCTGTATTGTTGTAAAATATGATGGTTCCAAAAGAGTTAACATTGAAGCTGCAATAAGCTTCACTGAACCCTTTGATGTCGCACAGTCTTTGTGCGAAGAAGAGGGAGTCTAGCACGAGGTCCTGATGAAAACAGACATTTCTGGCTCCTTATAGTTTCTGCAATTAAGCCTAGCCTATCAATGAAACTTTTACCTACTGCTGAATAAGAACTGAAAGAACTGCAGATGCTGTAAATAAGGAACAAAAACAGAGGTTGTTGGAAAAGCTCAGCAGGTCTGACAGCATCTGTGAAGAAAAAAGTCAGAGTTAGCGTTTCGGGTCCGGTGACCCTTCCTCAAAACTTTGTTTGAGGTGTCCCTGCAAGCCAATCAGTTCAAGGGCAATTGGTTGCCAAAGGCAACTCTGTTGTGAGGAAGGGTCACCCGACCCAAAAACGCTAACTCTGATTTTGTTTCTTCACAGGTGCTGCCAGACTGCTAAGCTTTTCCAGAAACTTCTGTTTTTGTTGTCTTGCACACATTGGGAGCAGCGTTGTGGGAATAGGATGCTGTAAGCTGATTTTTCACTTAACCGTCTATTCCCCCAAGTCATGGGAAATACAGAAATAACTTTTCTCCTGATGACTGGGTCATTTTTAATGTGAAAGTTTCCCTCTACCCCCAACTTTCCCTCTCCTCCCCCAACTTTGATTTTTCTTCACAGATGTTGCCAGACCTGTTGAGCTTTTCCAGCATCATCTGTTTTTGTTCCTTTCTTTTAAACCTATTGCTATCACACAATAAACTACATCTTATATAAGACAAGGGCCTCATCTCATGAAGACTCAGTAGTGGTTTATCCTGAATTACTATGAGTTAACCAGTCCCTTAGACTCAGCAAAGAGAGGAGGATTGACTTTAGGGCTTGGTGGGCACCACAGGGGCTGGGATGCACTATCCTCTGGATAATGATATTTTGGTTTGACTTGATGAGTTTCTGTTCCAGTACTGTAAGTTTCTACTAACCATTTGATTCTGTTACAATGCCCTACCAAGGGTTGTCCAACATTTTTGCTTATTTAACTAACCAGTCGTCACCTCAGATGACAAAGCTTTGTTTTAATTTATTAAGTTTCTGGTGCAGTTCTGTAATTTTGTGTTGACACTTTGATTTAGTTCCACTGCAGTGCCCCACTGGGAGCTGTCCAATCTGTTTACGTTTTGTTTTGGAAGAGGGGAGCCCTGTCTTCTAACTACAAGCCACTAGGGGTTGGTACTGCAACATCTGACACGCATCTCCATATGGTTAATGGACAGGTTGAAGTAACAAAAATGGGATGGTGAATTGGCAGAAAAAGAGTATAGAGGGCTCTATCCATATTAATTAACACCTATTTAAATTTGCAGTTTCACTACATCAGCCTTGCAAATCTGCTTTCCTTGGAAACGCTGGAAGCTAAGGGAAAGTAAGGAGGAAATTGCACTTCTCTGGACCCCTTCAAAACCTTGTATCATCTAAGAGAAAATGATCAGTACTTTTGACATTTAGTTACTGTGGAAAAGGGGGAGATGATAAGCTCAGTTGGCAAAAGGTTAGAATGTGATACAGAATAATTCTGTACAGCACAGATTTAATTCCCTGTACAGAATACAACAACGTAATAAATAAAAGAAATGCAGGTGTTGAAGATCTGAACAAAAACAGAAATTTCTGGAAACTTAGCAGGCCTGGCAGCATCTGTGGAGAGAAAGCAGAGTTAACGTTTTGGGTCCAGTGACCTTTCTTCAGAAGCTCTTTCCACGGATGCTGCCAGAGCTTTCTCCAAAGATTTCTGCTTTTATCACATACAAACAGCTGTCACTCCACTTTCAGATGTAATCGAAGTATTGTGAGGCAAGTCATATCAGCTCCATTCAAACTAGTTTTTATTGGAACAAGTCTGCAGATCTGAACTTTTTATAATTGATTCTTTACAGATAATAGTTTAGATAATGTCTAAGAAAATACTTAATGGACTGTTCATGGGATCTTTCTACACATGATGTCCCTGTCAGCTGATAATGTGGTAATTTATTTATAATTATTTCAATGTGAAGACAGCCAGAACAGCAACTTCAAACCATGATTTGTTTTTCTAACTTCCGAAATGGTTCACTCAAACATAAAAGATGTTTAAATTTTTTTTTTCCCTCACTCCTAAGGAAGGTTTCTCCCAGTGATAACATCATGGAAAGGCTTACTTTTTGTTTAACAGGCTAGTTTAACATAATCAATATGGAATCAAACCTAACACTGGAGTGTAAGCACAGAATCTAGCTGGATGCTCGGAGCAGCACTGGGGGATCATCATATTGTTGAATGAAACTGTTATAAGCATACGAACAAGAGAAAGCAATTTCACCTCTTGATCATGTTCTGCATTTCAATAAGATCCTGACCGAACAATAACTTAGCTCCATTTCCCTGAATGCTTTTGATTAACAAAAAAAAGACACAGATCTAAAATTGATGACAACAATCTTGCAGCAAACGCTAGAAGAAAGTTTCAAACATTTGCCAATCTAATATTTGCAGTGCACGAGTGCTGTCTCCAATAAGACAGAACCTAATAACCATCATCCCTTGACATTCAATGGTATTACCATCACTGAGCCCCTCACCGTCAACATACTGAAGATTTTCATTGGCCAGAGACTGAAGTGGACGAGCTACATAAATACTGCGGCTACCAGAGCAGATCAGAGGCTGGCAATTCTGCAGCAACTAATTCATCCTGTCTCTCCAAAGGTTTCTCCACAATCTAGGAGGCACAAGTCAGGAGTATGATGAAATCCTTGATGAGTGCAACTTCAAAGAAGCCTAACACCAGGACAAAGCAGCCCAGTTGTTCAGCACTCCACCTTACATTTTCTGCCTTCACTCTGATGCCCAGTGGCAGCTGTGCACACTATCCCGAGACGCACTAAAACAACTCGCCAAAGTCTCCTTCACAGCACCTCCCAAGCTTGCAACCTCTACCGGCTGGGATGACAAGGGCAGAGGTACACGCAAACATCACCACCTTCCCTTCCATGCCACACACTATCCTCTCTTAGAAATATATTGCAACTCTTCTGTGGGTCGAAACCCTGGAACTGCCTTCCTAAAAGCACTGTCGATGCACTTCCACCCCATGGCTCGCAGTGGAGGGAGGAAGTGGCTCACCAGCACCTTTTCAAGGGTAATTAGGAATGAGCATTAAATGCTGGTCTTGTCAGCAAAGACTACATCCCTTGAATGAATGAAAGAATTTCTATCAACTTTTGCATGTAAAAGTGTTTCTCAATTTCATTCCTGATTTTTAAAAAAAAATGTTTTACACTATGCCCACAATCTCAGACTCCCCAACCATTGACAATAGTTCTTTTTTGCTCTGTCTATCCTCTTCCTAAGGTCTTGAAAATTTCAATTAAAACATCCCTTAACTTTCTAAATTCAAAGGAATGTAAGTCTGAGGTAAACTAGGGCCTTTAAGTATAAACTAAAGCATTTCCTATTCTCAGCTATAAAAAGATTAACGGAAACCTCAAATTAACAATTAATTCTGCATTAAGTCCTAGTAAACTATTTCTTGCATCCTGTAACAAACCACATTTACATAGCTTACAGACAGTAGGAACTGCAGATGCTGGAGAATCTGAGATAAGAAGGTGCAGAGCTGGATGAACACAGCAGGCCAAGCAGCATCAGAGGAGCAGGAAAGATGACATTTTGGGCCT
>JAHRHZ010000144.1:12322378-12340197 GCA_024137785.1 Ginglymostoma cirratum | reverse complement strand
TCCAGCTCTACACCTTCTTATCTCTTTTTACACTGCATAGTACCATTTTAACTAGTAAAGCAACCCAAGGGCTCTTACCAAACAAAATCTGACACTGAACTACATAAATCAATGCAAGGACATATGATCAAAGAGGTTGGTTTTAAAGGAACATCTTAAAAGGAAAGATAGAGTTACACAGGGAGATTTACGGAAGGAATTACATAACTTAGGGCCCAGGTAACAGAGAATACAGGCTCTAATTGTGGAGTGAAAATTGGGAGTTCTCAAAAGATCGAATTAATGGAATGCAGTATCCTTGGATCAACGTGGTACCAGACTGGGAATCAGTGTAGGCCAATGAGCACAGTGCTAATGAATAAATGGGAATTGGAGTGATTGGCAAACAACCAGGAGAGTTTTATGGCAACAGTGTTCTACAAACCACTCCTGTTCCTTTCTCCCCCCACCCCTCCCCTCAAAAGTACAGACCATCTGGGAGAAAATCAGGGTTTAATTTAAGTAAAGAGTTCCATAGACAGTGCTAACAATTATTTCTGAACAAAGATAACTTGCAGGCATGACTGCAGAGTCTAATTAGTATGGGTTACATTTTGCTCAAAGCTCTGATGGGAGTTGTTTTGAACCTGTGCTTCAAGACAAGCCTCCATAAGCTTGAATAATGTTCAGTCCGATCAACCCGATCTAACAGGAAACAGAAAAAACTAGCCCTTCGGGTTGCATCTCCAACCCTTTTGTCAGTGCATTCCAAGCCAAATCAGCAGGAAGTGAAATCTCCCCTCTGGCTCTTCCACCAGTTAATTCAGAAGCTGGAAGGTTTATCAACAACTGCCTGCACTGGTCCTGCCTGGTTCAGTTTCTATGGGGCTGCTCGGGGAGCTGTGGAGCGTTATCTGGACCACATGATATCCGTCCTTTCCTTCTGAGAAAGTGGGCTCTGTGTACGTTGGGGGTAATCTGCTGGGGCCGGTTTACTTTCCAGTGTATAGCTTATGGTGTGAGTACTGAGAATAATGAAGCAAAACAAAACCGTGCCTGGGATTAGTTAGTCAGTGTGCTGTTTTTAATGTGCCCGCTGGGAAGAGAGTGTGCTTGTCGTGCTGGCTTTTTTTTTAAAGGACAGCTGGATTCAGTCATGTGCCTGGACTAGTTATTACGAACACACAGACAGTGTGGGCCGGTAGCCTGAGTGTTTGCATGGATCCGGTGAGACAGACTGGAGCTGCCATCTGTGGGCTGCTGGAGCGCCGGGATGTTCTGCTGGTTTAGACTCAGTGCCTCCTTCATCGAAGCAGTGTCTCCGGAATGAAGACCCTCAGGCAGGCTGCAGCGGAGACTCTGAGCCGGTTAGGTGAGCCCTCACTCAGCCCATGGTTATTCCTGCCTGATGTCTGTCTGCCCCGCGCTCCCATCTCAATGTATGTACACACGCTCACAGAGACCGCATCTTTGCAAGGCACAGTCTCTCCCGGCTTTGGATAGGCTGCCGGTCACTGTTAACCCCTTCCAGGTCAAGGACAGAGGGTTCATGTCCTACTCTCCGAGAGGGAGGAGGAAACGGCTGCGGCTTTTCCTCCAGACCCGGGGATCGTTGCAGAAAAGATCAAGGCACTTGCAACCCCGAAACCCAGTGCAGAGATTACTGCATGATCTTGAGCAGATCCCAATCTGCAGTGCCTTGCTGTGGGATGTTTTGTGTGTGTGGTTATATATGCATATTTTTATCGGTATAATCTTGTCTATGTATGTGAATGTGTGTCTGTGTTGCTATGTGTATCTGTGTGCTTCTACGTATTTTTTGTATGCAGGTGTGTGTATCTGCATGCGTAGATGTGTTTCTATGTGGATATGTATCTGCATGTGTGGATATGAATCAGTGTGTTTCAGTATATGTATGTATATCTGTGTGTTGGTGTGTAAGTGGATGTATATCTGTGTACGGATGTGTATGTGTTTCTGTGTAAGTGTGTGTGTATATTTGGAAGTGAATCATTGTGTGGATATGCATCAATTTCTCTGTGTCTGGTTGCAGGCATGGATGTGTTTCTGTGTGTGTGGGTGTGTTTCTATGCATGTGGATATATATCTGTGTTTGCATATGTGTCTCTATGTTTAGGTGCGTTTATGTATCTCGCTGTGTATGGATGCATGGATGGATGTGCATGTGTGTGTATATGTGTGTTTTGGATGCATATCTGTGTGTGCGTGCAGGGCTGTGTCTCTGTGCTGGTGTGTCTGTGTTGCTGTGTCTCTGACTCCAGACCCACAGCAAAATGGCTGATACTTAACTGCATCTGAAATGATCCAGGAAGCCGCTCGATCAGGTCAAACCCACTGCCATTAGTTCCTGAAGGCACTGACTCACCAGCACCTTCTCGGGGCAACTGGGGGCGAAGAGCTGTAAATTGAATCCCTGGCTGCGATGATCATCCTGCAAATGAGTCACCTGCCATGGTTCCACATCTCCAACTGCCATTACCTGAATCGTAGAATCATAGGATCCCTGCAGTGTGGCAACAGGCCCTTCGACCCAACAAGTCCCATCCCCCTTATCTACACATCCCTGAACAATATGGGCAATTTCCCATGGCCAATCCACCTAGCCCGCACAACTTTGGACTGAGAGGAAACTGGAACACCCGGAGGGAACCCACACAGACACTGGGAGAATGTGCAAACTCCACACAGACAGTTGCCCGAGGCTGGAATTGAACCCGGGTCCCTGGCGCTGTAAGGCAGCAGGGCTAACCACTGAAGTTTTGACATTTTGAAAATTGCAGCCTTGGATTTTTGCGGGGAGTGAGTTCCAGATTTCTACTCCCTGTTGTGTGGGGAAGTGCTTTCTGATATCGCCTGTGAATGGCCTGGTTCTAATTTGATGCCTCTGCCCCTCTTGTTCTGGACTCCCATCTCCAGACGAAACGGCTTGTCGCCGCCTGTCCCATTTTACACCTAAATTTGATCACCCCTTTCATCTTCTTCATTTCAGCACTAGTTTTATTGGACATCTCCTCATTATTTTTACTATTTTAGCCCCAGGATCATTCTGATCCAATGCTACTCCCTCCAAAGCCAATATGTCCTCCGTGAGTTGTGGAACCAAGTCCCGTGTGCCATATTCTGCTAGGCCACAGGCCCCAACTGTGAATGAATTGATCCTCATGGGGTCCGTGTGGGCCTATTCAAAGGGGGATTTTGAGTCCTTGAGGCTATAGAAATTAAACGAAAAGCAGGATTAGTCCATTCAGCCCATCAAGCCTTCTCCATCATTTGATAAGATCATGGCTTATTTGACTATGGCCTTAAATTGCTGCCAACACCGACAACCCCTGACTCCCATATCGATCAAAAGGCTGTCTATCTCAGCCTTGAATAAACTCAATGACCCAGAGCTTCCACTGCTCTCAATTGAAGAGAATTCCAAGGACTAAGGATCCTTTGAGAAGAGATTCTTCCTCATCTCCCTCTGAAATGGGAAACCCTTAAACTGTGCCCACAGTTCTAGAGCCCCCACACGAGGGCAAACATCCTCTAAGCATCTAGTGCTTCGCAGGGCGGCTGCCTGGATCCCCTTGGGGTGGGGGAATGAAGGGCCAGGAGAAGCGAGAAAATACTATCTTTGAGTGATGTTGGAGAAGCCTTGTAGTGAATCTGCCTTCCAACTTGCTGAGCCTTTGCGGGCCATTGTACCTCGGTCAGGGTTTCGCTTATAGACGCTGGTCTTTCCATGTCCTGGGCCACGTGACCCACCATGAGCAAAATATGGTCACTTTCTCAGAGTTTGAAGGGGGACCTGGGATTGAAAATGACCTGCAGCAGGATGAAGAAGAAGATTGCCATGGAAACAATAAGGGTTGCCATGGCAAGTACTCCTTCTCACAGGATAAATGTGTTCTTACTTCACACTTTTAAAGGGGTTGCTCACTGGGTCTTGTGATGGGAATGAGAAGACATCAATGTAGCTTGATTAAAGACCAAGAGAGCTGAATTAAAGGTAGGGGCTGTGGGTATCCCTTTCAATATTAGGCAGGAGTTGGAGTGTAATGCAGAAGCTTTTCTGTTCTCATATATCATCAGCTCCTACCCACTTAAAGCATTTACAGATATCACACCAAGATGGAGACTGCTGATCACTGCTGGAGAAAGGGGGAAAAGGCTTAGGGAAGTTCAACATCCAGAGTCAGGAAGAGTGAAGTGTTCAGACTGTACCTCTCTGAAGATCGGACCATGAGACATAGTAGACCATTTGACCCATTGAGCCTGCTCCATCATTTAATGAAATCATAGCTGATCTGGTAATTCTGAATTCCCTTTACCCCAATAACCCTGACACCCTTCCAGAACAAAAATTTGTCTTGCTCAACTATAACAGCCCTCTGCAGTGAAAAATTCCACAGATTCACTATCACAAGAGAAGAAGTTCCTCCTAATCTGTCTTAAATGGGTGACTCCTTACTCTGAGACCATGTCCCCTGGTCCAATGCCAATGTACTATCTCCAACACAGTGGGCTGTTAATAAATAGTCTCACATGTTGTACCTTAAACACCTGAAAATGCAAATACATCGCATCCACTATTTCTCCTTTATCGATCCTGCTTGTCACCTCCTCAAAGAATTCTAATAAATTTGAACGGTGTGATTTTCCCTTCATGAAGTCATGCTGACTCTGCTCAATCATGTTGTGTCTTTCTAAATCCCCTGTTATTACTTGTTTTGTAACAAGCCGTAATATTTTCCCAATAACTGGCTTATAGGAGGTTAAAGATAATCTGATCGAAGTCTTCAAGTTATTAACAGGAAAAACACAGGGTAGATAAAGATAAATAATTTCCATGGTTGGCGATTCTAGAACTAGGGGACAGAGTCTGAGAATTAGGGTTTGACCATTCAGGAGAAACGTTAGGATGCACTTCCACCCACAAAGAGTAGGAGAGGTTTGGAACTCTCTTCTACAAACAGCAGTAGATGTGTGATTAGTTGTTAATTTTAAATCTGAGATAGATAAATCCTTGTTAAACAAAAATATTAAGGGATATGGGCTGAAGGAAGGTATATGGAGTTAGGCCACAGATGAGACATGATCTTAGTGAATGGTAGAACATGCTCAAGGAGCTGAATAGCCTACTCCTGTTCCTATAGTTACCTATTTCTTGTCTCTTCTCCTTCCTATTAACATATTGAGATTTTTGAAGAAGTAACGAGGATTGGTGAAGGCAGAGTGATGGGCGTGATCTATATGGACTTCAGTGAGGCATTCAACAATGTTCCTCATGGTAGACTAGTTAGCAAGGTTAGACACATAGTATACAGGGAGAACTAGCCATTTGGATACAGAACTGGCTTGAAGGAAGACGACAGAGGGTGGTGGTGGGGGGTTACTTTTCAGACTGGAGGCCTGTGGCAGCTGTGTGTCACAAGGATCAGTGCTGGGTCCACTGCTTTTTGTCATTTATATATGTGATTTAGATGTGAACATAGGAGGTATGGTTAGTGAGTTTGCCGATTACAGCAAAATTGGTGGTGTAGTGAGTGCTGAAGAAGGTTACTTCAGACTACAATGAGATCTTGATCAGATGGGCCAATGGGCTGAGGAGTGACAGATTTAAGTAAGTGTGAGGTGCTGCATTTTGGAAGGGCATATCAGAGCAGGACTTATACACTTAATGGTGAAGTCCTGGGCACTGTTGCTGAACAAAGAGACCTTGGAGTGCAAGTTCATAGTTCATTGAAAGTCGAGTCACAGGTTGGCAGGATAGCGAAGGTGGCGTTTAATACGGTTGCTTTTATTGGTCAGTGCATTGAGTATAGGAGTTGGGAGGTCATGTTGCAGTTGTACAGGACATTGGTTAGGCCACTTTTGGAATTCTGTTCTGGTCTCCCTGCTTTAGGAAGGATGTCGTGAAATTTGAAAGGGTTCAGACAAGATTTACAAGGATGTTGCCAGGGTTGGAGGGTTTGAGCTATAGGCTGGGTCTATTTTCCCTGGAGTAACGGAGCCTGATGGGTGACCTTGTAGCAGTATGTAAAATCATGAGGGGGCATGGGTAAGGTGAATAGCCAAGGTCTTTTTTCTAGGGTAGCAGGGTCCAAAACTAGAGGACATAGGTTTAAGGTGAGAAGGGAAAGATTTAAAAGGGACCTGAAGGGCATAGGGTGGTGCGTTTATGGAATGAGCTGCCAGAGGAAGTGGTGGAGGCTGGTACAATTACGACTTTTAAAAGGCATCTGGATGGGTACATGAATAGGAAGGGTTTAGAGGGATATGGATCAAATGTTGGCAAATGGGACTAGATTAATTTAGGATGTCTGGTCAACATTGACAAGTTAGACTGAAGGTCTGTTTCCATGCTGTACAACTCGATGGCCCTGTAAATAAAAGGTGTTACATTGGCAGTTTCGTAATCCTCTGGGACTTTTTCTATGTTTTTTTGTACAGTCTGTTCCACTCTGGGTGTTGCTATCCAAATAGCTGCCCTCTAATGTTGCAATATGCTTTTGCTTTGTCGGCCTACATTTCCCCTCTCCCAAATCCTTCCCCCTCTATAGCCTCAGACTAGATAGGACACTGGTGCCAGCACAGTTTAAGTGAGGTCCATTCCAGCAGAACAGCTCCCTTCTGCCCCAGTACTGGTGCCAGTGCCCCATGAATTGAAACCCATTCCACACACACCAATCTTTAAATCACCCATGTTCACTTCTCAACTTTATTTACCCTCACCCAGTCAGCCTGTGGTTCAGACAGTAATCCAGAGAATATCACTAAAAAGGTTCTGCCTTCTAATTGAGCTCCTAGCTGTTCAAAACCTTTCAGCAGAACCTCCTTTCCAGTCCTATCAATGTCGCTGGTACCAACATGGTTGACAATAACTAGGTCCCTCCCCTCCCCTCCCACTCCAACTTCTTCTGCAGGGCTGGAGAAGATGCCCTTAACCTGGATCTGAGCAGGCATCACACCCTTTGAGACTCCCGCTCACAGCTGCAGAGATCCGTGTCTATCCCCTAAAATTGTTCTGTCCCCTGCCCCCACCACGTTCCTCCTCCCACTGAATGGCACCCTGTACCAAGCTACTGTGGCCAGTTTACTCAATTCTCTGCAGTCTCTACTTTCATCCATACAGCTTGCCTCGTAACTGTTGGACAACTACAGGGGTCAAGGCTCCTCAGTTGCAACCCCAACCCCTGTCCTCATACCTGCCTTATCCTCTTGACCTGAATTGCAGAGCAGCTTTGAATGACCTAGCCTGAAGGCTGTCTGACTGCCGTCAAGAGCAAAAAGTCCAGGTAACTTCCCGCTTCCCTGATCCGGCGCACCGTCTGCAGCTCCGGGTAGGCCTCCCCACCTCGGATCTGAAGCTGCTCGATCTGCAAACGCTTGGGTTCAGATGTGCTCGCTCCAGGACACATTGGTGTCCAGCTGCATCCACGTGCTATAGCCGCAACGCATCACCCATCCTACCTTCACCATTGTGTCTGATTTAATTCATGAATTAATTATTTTAGATTTGCTACATTTTACACTTTAATGATATTTTTTGTTTGTATAAAATAAGAAAAATCACCAGCATCAATTTGACACTTAGGTAGCTATGAGAAGGAAAGAGAGATGAGAAGAAGAAAACCACTAGGGGCCTAAACACAAACTGAAGTCCTTACTTTTACTTGGAAGAATAGAAACATTCACCGATCCTACTCTGCTATTAGCTCCTTCCCTTGTTCTCACCTGGTGCTGTGGATTGGGACATCTCTCTGCTGCTGGTCTCACTGTAGGTCGGCCTCTCAGTCCACAACTTTATCCTCTCCCACTTACCTCTTGATCTGAAGAGTTCTCTCCTTGCAGTAAAGCCTTAGCTAAAGCACCACTGCCCCATTTTGCAGCGAATTCCCAAAGTGAACCAAATTTCCAACAGGATAGTCACTTACCCAGCTTTCATCTCACTCCTGCACCCTGACTGTGCCCTTTATTGACCATGTAGTGGAAGTATTTCCTTTCGTATATAGATCTGCACAGAGACACCTTTCAGCTTCAGTGATAACGCCTCATTTAGTTAGAGGAAATTCAGGTGCTTGAATTCTAACAGCCAGATTCAGACAGGAATTACTTCCTTTAATTAGGCTGCTTTAAATTACTTTAAAGGCTACTGTCTACATTTGACCTTCAAACTGAACTTGAAAAAGGTCTAACAGTTGAATTCCCACTTTGAACCAAATTTCCAAGAGCACACTCATTCAGACTTCATCTCCCTCCACTGAGATCTCCTGTACTCTGACCATTACTGATATACCTGCCATAGAGGAAGTGCAGTGAGCTTTCATCAGACTGATCCATGGGGCCTTGGAGTTGACATCTGGGGTCAGATTGAGCAGGCCAGATTTGTATTCCCTGGAGTTTCGAAGAACCAAGAGGCCGTCTCGTAGGAACTTGCAAAATTCTTAGGGGGCTCAACAGTGTAAATGCAGGAAGGATCAATCAGGACACACAATCTCACAATAATAGGCAGACCATTTGGGATTATGATAAACAGGCACTTCTTCACTTAGAGGGTAGTTAATCTGTGGATTTCGCTAGCCTAGAGGGCTGTGGAGGCTTAGCTGTTGAATATGTTCAAGACAGAGCGGCTCAGTGGTTAGCACTGCTGCCTCACAGCACCAGGGACCCAGGTTTGATTCCAGCCTTGGGCGACTGTCTGTGTGGAGTTTGCACATTCTCCCTGTGTCTGTGCAGGTTTCCTCCGGGTGCTCCGGTTTTCCCCCACAATCCAAAGATGTGCAGGGTAGGTGGATTGGCCACGCTAAATTGCCTGTAGTGTTCAGGGATGTGTAGGTTAGGTGGGTTACAAGGGAATGGGTGTGGTCAGGATACTCCGAGGTTAGGTGTGGACTTGTTGGGCCGAAGGGCCTGTTTCCACACTGTAGGGATTCTAATAGAAAACTTTCCATAAATTTCTATATTTGAAGATAGCGAGATCCAGGGGCAGTGTGGGAAAATGGCATTGATTGTGGTGGATTGATCATGATCTAGAATGGTGGAACAGGCTCAAGGAGCTGAGTGGATTATTCCTGCTCCTGTGCTCTTGTCACCTCTAAACGCGACCACTCCAGTGCACTGCTGGATGGTCCCCCACATTATACCATTGAGATCATCCCAAGCCCTGTTTCCTGTGGCCTGACTTGCACTAAGTCCCATTCCCCTACCAGCTCTCTCCTCACCGGCTCAACATCGGTTCCTGGTTAAGCGGCTCTTTGATTTAAATATTCACACCCTTGTTTTTAAATGGCCTCACTCCTCTCTATCTCTGCAATCCGACAACTCTTCTGGTCTCTTGCCCATCCTGGGTATGTATCACTTCAGCATCAATAACTGTGGTTTCAACCAGTTTCCTGTGCGCTATGGTTGGGAATGCCTTCCCAAACCTCTTCAACTCTCGACCTGTCTTTTTTTTACAAAGAAACACCATAAACCTGCCTTTATACTAAAGATTTTGACCACCTGACCTTACAAGGCAAATTGTCGCACTTTTGTTTCATTATGTTGTTGTGAAGTGGATCATTTTGTTATTTTACAGGAGCTGTATAGTTGAGTCGTTGCTGTAACTGTTGGCCAGCTATTGAGGGGTGTGCAGTGAAATTTGAATCTTTGCTATTCTCATTTCTGTTTCTGCTTTTCCTTGTTCTCTTACAATTGACTATGTTCACCAAGTTCTTCAGAACATTCACTTTGCTATTTATTCTTAACAGGTCTGACCCAACGACACCCTGGATACAAAGAGGTAAAAGGTTTCTGCTGCTCACGGACGGTGACGCTGAGCCCCCTCACAGACACTGAGTTTTTAAATTGGTTCTTGCTTTATTGAGGGCTGACCTACGTTGTATGTCTTGGGAGACGAGTGCGGGTTTGAGAGTGCCGAATGGGTTGGGCAGGTGAGGGAGAATGGAGAGGATAGTACGGACCTTCCCCTGTATCCTGTCACTCCCATCCACAAATTGACTGAAACCCAACTCTGGGGGGGACCTGGCTCCAGTGGGGTTCAGCCCCAACCCCTCAGTTCTGGTTCCACCCCTTCCATTGGCTCCTTCCCTTAGCTCCACCCCTCTTTTCTAGCCCCGCCTCCTCTTTGTCACACTCATAGAATCCCGACAACACACATGGAGACCATTTGGCCCATCAAGCCCGCCCTGATTCCCTGAAGAGCATCCCACCCATCTGCCACCCTATCCCTGTGACTCTGCACTAACCATGGCTAAGCCACCCAGCCTGCATATCCCTAGCTCCACCTCCTCTTCCCTAGCTCCACCCTGTCCTCAGAACCACCCCACCTTTCCCTAGCTTCTTCCTCCCAGATTCTGACACACCCTGTGCCCTGACTCCACCCCAATGGTCTCTATCTCCTCCCCTAGGACCTGACACACTCCACCCTCTTTGGGCTATTGTTCCTCTCTGCGCTCTCCACTCCTCTCCATCTTGCCTTTGGTCCTGGCCTTTTCTTTCCCCCACCTAGGGGGAAAAGCCCCATTACACTCTGGGCTTAGCTCCAACAACCTACTGTATTCCCTGGGTCTCTAGCTCTTCCCTTGCTGAAGAATGGTCAGTTGCCTGGGCAATAGCACCCCACCCCCGGCACCTTTTAGTTCCAGCTCTCCTTCCTTGGGAATAGCCCCTCCCTCTGATCTCTACCTCTTCACCGTTCCCCCCCTCCCCGGCGTTAACTCCACTCTGCTGGGTTCCGGTTCCAACCTTCCAGCTATTTCTAAGCAAAGTTCCGAACTCACGTGACAATCCCAGTTCTTTTCCTGACTCCATCCATTTTGTCCATCTCTCTTCCTCATCTTGAAATGCACCCGGCCCCACGCACGGCCAATTATCTATTATCTCGTCAGGATTTCGGTTATGCGGAATATCTCCTGAGATCTTGTCCGACGTTGCCATTTTATTCACTCATCCTGACCAGCCAGCTGGCCTGGTAAATGATGGGCTTGATGCCTGGTCTGTTTTGTCATATTTTTGTCTCCTGACGAGAGAGAGAGAGAGAGAGAGAGAGCCCTGTTGTAACAAGTCATGGGACTGTAGCCCTGTGACCGAGCAGTGATGGGTTTAATGTTTAGCTCTATGGGCTCTGTACAGTGAGGAAGATAATGTCCAAGAGAAGGGCCTGGGGAAGAATCTGCTGCTGCTGTGGCTCAGGCTCTGAGCGCAGTCTGGGGAATGGAGGGGATGCTTCCTTTGAGGTAACTGCAGCCTGTTAGCTATCACCAAACAGGGGTAAGGAGAAACACTGACAATGAGACATTGGTATGAATGCTTTTCAGGGGACACCCTTTCGCAGCAGAAGCGAGTGGAGAGTTGTACTGATTGAGTGGGATGAGGAAGGTTGGAGAATAGGCTCAAGTGGATTTCCTCCCGGTTTCCTCCCACAGTCTAAAGATGTGCAGGTTAGGTGGATCAACCGTAATAAATTGCCTGTAGTGTTCAAGGATGTGTAGCTTAGGTAGGTTATAGGGGGATAGGTCTGAGTGGGATGCTCCAAGGGTCAGTGTGGACTTGTTGGGCCGAAGGGCCTGTTTCCACACTGTAGGGATTCTATGATAAACCCTGCTATGGATGGGTTGGGCCGAGTGGTCTCTGTCTGAGCTGCACATTCTGTGCAATCTTACATAAAACACTCCTTGGTCTCTCTGCACGAGAACTGTGCATGACAAAGCCCATCCTTGGGTAGCATTGTGATGGGAACTCCAACCGTTCAAGGCAGGAAAAGTCTGACAACAGGGAGGGAGCAGCAAGTAGGAGCTGCAGTTGCTGGGAGACAGAGAATTAAGCGCAGTGTTCAAAATGGCCCCAATTATTGGTCTGCATTTGAAATCTTCAGACTGAACCACTGTCATCTAATGCCTTGCTTGGGTTTTTGCCCTGTGTTATAAAAAGCTCTGTAGGTTTGGTGGACTTTCGGTGTTATTAACCCTGTGTGCAACAGTTGTTAAATGCCCACACTGCGTGCATCAGGACGTCCTGGCAGATTGGGGAGTGTTGTTCTCAAACTGCACCTGGACAGCAGGATGTTATGCGTTGTAAAGGGAAAGGTCCCAGCAGGGATACTCTTTCTTAATGGCTTAATAATTGTATGGGTCATTATCGCTGTTTTCAGCCCGGCCAACATGGAATCATGTGCTGGCAATAGCCCTACTCACTGAATCGGAACTGGGGAGGGGGTAATCCCTTCCTTAACAACAGGCTCCTTCCATGTGAGGAGCTGGGGTAACCACATCCCCTAACAACAGGCCCCACCCACATCAGGTGCTGGGGCTATCCCCCACCAGCAAGCCTCTCCCAGTTTGAGCTGGGGTAACCCTGCCCCTTACTGTAGGAGCTGGAAGAACCTTAATTATAACCACCACCACCACCCCCCCATATTATGGGAGCCTAGCTAGTCTTGACCTGTGTCTCCCTGGATGATGCACTGAAGTCTCTGGAATGGGCCTTGAATCCACGACCTTCTTTCCCGGAGAGTGTGCTGCCCACTGAGCCGAGCTGCAAGGGGGCAGGAATGGCGAGGGTGGTGATCACGTGCCGTTGACCGGGGAGGAGGCCTGTGGGCTGTCTTGAGGCCGACGTTTGTCACAGCGATGGGCGGTTAACTCGGCATGTGTCCCCAGCACTGTCTCGATACGAATGCTATTTTCTCTTTTTGCAGCTGACTGAGGTTGCTGAGTCGCCGAGAAGTCCGTTTGTCTGCGAGCCCCGTCTCTACCACACACTGCAGGCCCAAAAACCCAGCAGGCACAGGAACCGCAGCCACAGCATTCCGATAGGGTGCAAGAACTACACCCAGGGCCACCAATGGGTACGCTGCATCAAGACTAATCTCCATACGACAGCCACTGTCCTGTACACTAGGTCGCCTCCTCCCCAGATCCGCTAATCCTTAAGATAACTCTTATTGTTACAGTGTTTCCCCCTCCCCCAATCCGAAACCCGTAGCCCTCCCTGGACCTGTCTGTGGGTTGAACAGTGTCAGCTGTGGCTCAGTGGGTACCACTCTCGTCTCTGAGTCAGGAAAGTTCTGGGTTCAAGTCCTGCTCCGGAGAATTGAGCACAAAAGTCCAGGCTGCAGCGCCAACGGAGCGCAGCGCTGTTGGAGGCGTCATCTTTCAGACAGCCTGTTAAATGGTGAACCACCACCGCCGGCCCCGTCTGCCTTCTCGGAATAGCTGAAGCATTGTCCCTGGTGTCTTGGCCAACATTCATCCCTCGACCTACATCACTAGAGCAGATTATTTTGCTGTTAGTGGGGGCCTGCTGTACGCCGACGGGCAGGTGTGCGTTTACGACTTTACAACAGTAACTGCATTTCAGGACGTACTTTATTGGCAATAGATTGGTCCTGAGGCCATGAAAGGTGCTGGCAAAATGTAAGCCTTCCATCGAAAGAAAACTGTAATGTTAGTTCTTATTTATTTCAGAGAAGCGGCCTCCGATTTGGGACCGCAGCCTCCTATCTAAACCTGGAGAAACTGGGGGAAGGATCCTACTCCACCGTGTACAAGGGGATCAGCAGGTCAGTTGTGATGTTTTTAATCCTCCTCCTTGTATCCATTCCACCTACCGCGGTTCGGTACAGGCTGCGTTCCCCAGCCTTCCAAACCTTCCTCCAACTCCCCAGCGTCCCTCCAAGGGAAGGAATCAGTGTTTGAAGATGCACTCAAAAAAAAAACGAAACAGATGTTAACCGTCCTCTCACTCTGCGCAGGATAAATGGCAACCTCGTTGCCCTGAAGGTGATTAAAATGCAAGAAGAAGAAGGTGTCCCTTTCACCGCAATCCGTGAGGGTAGGTATACAGTGAGGGTGTGTAATATATAGCATAATGCACTCCAGTCAAGCATGGTACAGAATAGGTGTGTAATTCAAAGCAGTGGGTACAGACTGAGAGTGAGTTACACTTACCATCATTATCTGCAGTAAGTGAATATAGGATGTGAATGTTATATGTACCGTAATTCAAAGTGGTCGGGGTGGGAACAGTGATGAGGGTGAGTTACGTATACTGTAATTAATTCCAGTGTGGGATTATGCAGAGTAAGAGTGCATTATCTGTGCCATAGTTCACAGGAGTGAGGGGTAGTACAGAGTGAGGGTGTGTTATATGTGCTGTAATGCACTCCAGTGAGGGGTAATACAGATTGACGGTGTGTTAAAGGTACTGTAATTTACACCGGGGAGAGATGGCAGGGTGTGTTACATATACTGTGTGTCTTTGCAGTGAGGGGTAGCTCAGAGTGAGGGTACGCAATGTATATTCAATATAAATCATTGTGATGTGTGGATACAGAATGAGGGTGTGTCATATATACTGTAATTTGTAGCAGAGGAGTTAGGGACAGACTGAAGGTGTGTATAATTCACTCCGGTGAGTAATGGTAGAGATTGAGGATGTGTTTTGTATGTCATAATTTACCTCAGTGAATAATTATACAATGGGGCTGTGTCATGTATACTGTAATTCACAATCGATTTAGAATGAGTGTGAGTACATTTGCTGTAATTCACTGCAGTGAGGGTAGGTACAGAGTAAAGATATGTTAGAAATACCATAATTCATTGCAGTGAGAGATGGTACGGATTGAGGATATGTTATATATACCATAATTCCCCCTACTGAGGTTGGGTACCCAGTGACAGAATATTGTATATGCTATGCATCACTGCAATGGGGGATGAGTTGGAGTGAAGGTCTGAAATGATTATCATAAATCATGGCAGGCCCAGAGTGAGGAAATGTTATTCATTACAGTAGGGGGGATGGTACAAGGATGGAGTGCTCTCACACAGTTAGTCAGTGCGGTGGGTGGATCAGTGTGAGTGAATGCTGCAGAGAAACAGGGTGGACTTGCTGTTCTGCATGACCTTTTCTCTATTCCTGGGAAGAAAAAAAAGCCTCGACTCTGAATGCTTTTCCCCTTCTGTCTGCAGCCTCGCTACTGAAGGGTTTAAAACACAGCAATATTGTGCTTCTGCATGACATCATCCACACGCAGGAGACTCTGACCTTTGTCTTTGAGTATGTGGTGAGTTTACAGCAGCCAGAAGGGACACAGTGAAGTGTGCGTGTGTGTAAAATCAAACAGAGCTGCTGTGTGGCGATTCAACATCAGTTTGTATTCAGAAGCAAAGAGAAAGGGGAAAGCCATCTTTCTTGCACAGAGACTGGAAAGAGTGAACTGTGTAATGTAGTCATTAGTGAACAAGACTTAAAAAATTTATACAGAGCCTGTGGACAGGATTCGGAGCTTGATGCCCTGACTTAAGAACTAGTGTCACAAGTTCTGATACAGTACAACTACACATGGTATTTCACAGGGGTGTCGGGAGACAAAACGTTGACATCCAGCCACATAAGGAAATTGTCAGGACGGGTGTCCAAAAGCTGGCCCCGGCGTCCTGCGTTCTAAGAAGCATCTCAAAAGGAGGAGAGGGAGGTAAAAGAAAATTCCAGAACCCAGGCCCTCAGGACATGGCCACCGATGCAGTGGGGGAGAAATAGACTCAGGGTTGTACGGGAGGCCAGGGTTCTGGGGAACGCAGAGGATTTCGGAGACGTGAGATTTGATTTCCACTGAGGCAGGAGGTGGTGGGAACATGGCACCATCAAAGGGCGATTCACCCCTGGAGGCTGTTTGGTTGGATCATGGCTGATCTTTGCTTCAGCCCCAGTAGACACCATGTGGTAGCCTGTGGTACAGTAACAGGACCACCACAGAACAACAATAACGTGGAAAGCTCACAACAGATGGGGAGCGAAAGGTTCATGAGAGGATGAGGCACAGATGCCATGATCCACAGGGCTGTGCCTGGGAGGGCAGGGAGGAGATGGCCCACAATCAAGGTGCGGATCAGATTTCCCTTGGACGTGATTTGCAAACAGACAGATGTCACTGAAGATCTCTTTCCTGGGGAGAAGTGAAGGCGTACAGGACAGGGCAAAGCAGGGAGAGAGGATTTTTTTTTTTGGTGCTTGTGGTCGTGAGAGTTGCTGATATCGCAGAAGTAGTCGACGGTACGCCGAGACTTTAAGGATCCCGAAACCAATTCAGCGGGGAGCAAGAGTCCAGTGGAGATAGGGGGCTGGTGGGATGGAGGGGATGGTGGGACGGAGAGTCCAGCGAGGGTCAGGTGTATCAGCCCTGGGGTTTTCGTGCTGACACATGGGGGTGAGGAAAGTGGGGGCAATGTCTTTGTGGGTGAGAGGAAGTGTTCAGGGTGGTGGGGCAAGGGTGGGCTCATATCAGCACCAACACGTGTTTGGAATGTGCTGAGGCATCTCTTATCAGAATGGGCAGCGGGAGGGAGTTGGGCGCCAAAGCATGTTAACAGGATCCATAAGAAACCCAGCCCTTCTCAGGCCGACAGACCTGGAGCAGTTGGGCGGAATGGCCTGTTTCTGCATTATGGATGAAGAGGGGAAGAATTGGCCGGTTGGGCTTGTGCGCTTTTGAGTTTAGAAGAATACCAGGTAATCTTAAGCAACATGTAAGATCCCGAGGGTTCTTGGCAGAATGGATGTTGAAAGGAACTTTTCCCCCTTATGATGGGAGACTAGAACTAAGGGACACAGTTTCAAAATAACAGGTCTCCTTATTAAGGCAGATGAGGAGATTAGTTTATGGAGCTCTGTCGCCCAGACAGCAGTGGAGGCGGTGGCAGTGTTGTTCAATTTTTTTTTAAGGCAGAGGTAGATAAATTTGTGACCAACAAGGGAGTTAATGTTTTACAGTGTAGACAGGCAAGTGGACTGAGTCCCAATTCGATCAGCTGTGATATTAATGCGTGGCAGAACGGGCTTGAGGGAGCTGCATACTGTCTCCCTGCTTCTGCCCATATGTTTGTATGTTTAAAGGAGAGAGGGAGGAGGGGCTGCTGAAGTGAAGAGAAACTTGCCCTCAGAGAGGGTAAGATTGACAGTAACTACAGGCAGCTGGACCAAGAAAGGGGAAGTATATCTGCAATACGCATTAGTCTCACACTGCTACTCGGCACTGCTTACAGCTCATTCCAGTTTCTTCCTCCCCCCTAGCAAACTGACCTCGCACAGTACATGACCCAGCACCCAGGAGGCCTGCACACGCACAATGTCAAGGTAAGATGTAGTTCCAGGTGCAGAGTTTCCCTGCTCCCATTGACAAGGCCGGCACCAGTGAGCGAGGGTGAAGACGTGATCCACCATTCTACAATGAGTCCCGAGTTGAACCTGTAAAATACAGGATTAACCCGACGATGATGCGTCTTAACTGCACCACTTACCATTTGTTCCATTCACCCTCCAAATGTCACTGCCCTTCCCTGAAGGTGCTATCACGGACAGGAGTGACTCTCCATTGCTACTTGGTCGCCCCATGGTTCTCATGGTGGTCACACATTGGCATCATCAGGCTACACTTCTCCCAAGGCCTACGTATCCTTCTTCCAAACATATTCCACAGACATCAGTTTCCTCTGACTGATTCTGTGTCAGTAAACCATTTTTTTTGGGATCCTCTTTCCCCTCGTGAGGATTGTTTTATTTTCCATTCCATCGTTTTGGCCCTTAAATTAGCTATTCTTTTGTAGGTTCAGCGTCAGTTTCCTGCTGTCTATCGGGCAGTGCCCAGGACTGAACACTGTTAATCCGGGTGTGATCTGTTCAAAACTGTACACAACCAAACTGCATTTGTTTCCCTTTGAGATAGCAAGATCTGCCGATACTGGAGTCAGAGATAACAAAGTGTGGAGCTGGAGGAACACAGCAGGCCAGGCAGCATCAGAGGAGCAGGAAAGCTGACGTTTCGGGTC